>CAIGRB010054488.1:0-75173 GCA_903798255.1 Fraxinus quadrangulata | reverse complement strand
ATTATAACCTGCAATTGATCCTACGATTAAATCTAACAAAAGTCAATATAACCCGACAAGGTTGCAATAATAAAATACAATCATATAAGCCGACAAGGCCTTACTCATATATGCCGACAAGGCTACATTTCCTATATGTTTACAAATAAGTAAGGACAAACCATTGAGCACCTGAAAAATAAGACTTGAGTAAAAATTATAAAATGACATGATGTGGCACTTTGAGAATTTCACCGTCACAACTCACAATCCTTAAACCAAAATTTAACAGCAACCACAACAACCAATTAATTGTTGAAAATGGTAACAGTCAATTACTATTTACAACTGGAGAAGAAAATCTCACTTGCAGGGATGATTATTCAGCAAAATTTCAAATTGAAGTTCCAAACTCACATACTAGCAATTGTAACAGTGAGCTCACATTATCAAGCTTGCCTGCTTGGCTTAGGAACGAAAGTAGACGACTCAATATTGATGATCAGGTAATAATTTAATCTACCTTAATTAATTATCCTTTTTTTTAGTGAGGTTGACTCTACTGTAGTGGACATTATTCATCTCAATATCGTTCAGTATCATGTTATGCAAACACAAGAATTAATAAATTTTTCCTTTTAGTATAATGACTTTGATTTTCAGAACTGTGTCTCAATGGGAGAAATTTGCAGAAAATGGAATTCAATAAGTGATACAGTCCAAAGCCAACATTTACCATTTGGCACAACCCTAAGCTTTACTTTTGCATCACCACATAACCCTAATTTGTAGTTAAGCCATTTCCCAAAACAACATACCCTAATTTGTAGTTAAGCCATTTTCCAAAACAACAGAAAAGGAGAGAATTTTTTTTTTTTTGAAGCCAACATCATGAGTTCTTTTGCAATTTCCATGAAACAAAGCCCCAATCCAAATTCCAAAGAAAAATAAAATATTACTATCTTTTTACCTCTCTCCTTCTCAAAGGCTATCCTCCGGTCGCTAATACAGAAGACGACGTCACCAAGCCGTCAAGGTATGGCCGTATGGGTGGGTAACGTTGGTTTCGCCCTTCCTCGACTCTGGTTCTTCACTTCTTCTCGGCTCTCGCCTCTCGCACAGTCGCCTTTCTCTGGATTCTATTTCTTTTCAATTAGGTATATATATCAATAAATAAAGGCTGAGACCCCTTAAATTTTTGGGCCTGAGGCAAGGGCCTCACTTGCCTCGACCCAAAACCGGCTCTGCCTGCTGATGTGGCAGGAGAACCCAACGTTGGGTTCTCACCAAATGTTAGTGGGAAAAATAAGACTTCCCACCTTGGACAGAAGAATAGGACTGTTGAATTACATACGTAAATGGTTTACATTATTTTGAATTGAGTTACGTAATGATTTACATACAAATTATGTGTCAAAAATAAAGTGGGGATTTTTATTTTTAATTTTAATTTCGTTGAAAAAATTCTGACTCGGTCATATGTAACCATATCATGTGTATGTAAACAATTATATATATATAGCACAACCACTACCAATTGAACTGAAGCCACAAAATTTGTAGCTTCCAGCTCACATCTCGATGCTCTTTCGAGAGCCGTGAACGGTGACGGACGTAGACATTTTGAGTTGAGGCACAATCAAATCATGTTTAGATCGAATATTTTTTTATATTTTTGAATAATTCATGCCAACCCGAGAATACACAGATTTAAGTTTAAAAAATATTCCTTCATTAATATTTTGCTCATCATTTTCATCCATTTGATTTTGAACAATCCTTTTGTTAATAATTTGCTCATCACCAAAAAAAAAAATGCCTATTTAGTTTTTTATAGTGTATTTGATAAAAATAATCAATTCAAATAATCGGAAGGAAAAACATATAACCAATATTCAATTCAAATAAACACAATTCGTTAAATATAAATCAAAATAAACATAATCTTTCCGACCCATTCTATATACACAATTTGATATGAAATATGCAAATTTAGGTTCTAATTAGTTGAAAATTTGATTGGAAAGTGAAGATTTGTAGTAGATGTGATAATTTGTGGAGAAAAAGTTCAAATCTATTGTAATTTTACCCTTGTTTGGTGGGAATTAAAATCAGATTTTTAGTAAATTTTGTTAAAAGTTGAAAAATTGTAAGTCCCATAAAATATGTTATTAGAATTAATTGTTAACTTTTATTTAAATTAAAATTTAAATTCATACCAAGCATGACTTTATAAAATAATGATAATAACAATAATTCCAGGACCCTCTCTATGTCCGGCCGTGGTCGTGAAAGTCTTCCCTTATGGTCCGTTTCATTGCAAGAGTGAAATTTGGGTGAAAATAAAATGAATTTCAGATAATTGAATTGACTTGAATTATTTTTTTGAAAATTGTCAATTAATTGTATTTGATTAATATAATTTTTCATGTAAAAAATATTAAAATTTTGGATCTTTCTGTATTCGTTTGACTTTGTTTTACATAGAAATTGTCCATTAGAGTGATAAAATTTGTTACCGTTGGGGATATAATTAATTTTTATTGCAAAAAAATAATAATAATAATAATAATAAAAAAGAGTAAACTGGGTTTTCATCAAAAATAAGGAATTGGAACCATATGAGCCAAAACCAAGAAAATGAATTGCCAAGAAAATTTAGTGTATCAAACATGGCTAGTGTATGGCTTCAAATTATTTATCTCTCATTAATAGTCATGCAAAGAGTCGTCTCTCTGAATTTTTTATTTTTGCAGTTTTGTTCGATTTATTGCTAATCTACCTGATAATATAAAGGAAGTAATGTTTTAGCACCATCAGTTTTGAACATTGATAATAGCTACCTGTTTAACTCCAAATAATCAAGAAGAAGAAAACAGAATAAAAGATATCAAAGCAGAAACATATAGAAAAACTTCCAAAAAATTGACGCCCAACTGAAACTCCACTTATATGCAGCAATGCTACCATTACGATGCGAGGCATGTGGCAACGCAGCTTATGATTGGCGTCTACCCCGCTCAGGAGTTTACGATGCAGCCTATGTTGCAATTCTGTTTTGATTTATTGCTAGATCTATACGATAATCTAAAGGAACTAACTTTTTAGCACTTCAACTGATACTATTTGATTAACTTGGTGCTAAAAGATCATATTTTTCATCGACTTTGAATATTGAGAATGGAAGCACTTTACAAGAAGTTAAATTCTAAATACTGAAGAAGAAAACAAAATAGAGAAAGGAAATCAAAACAGAAAATATATAGCAATTCTTTGAAAATATTGATGCCCAACTGAAGCTCCATCTGCAAAATTTGAAGTGAAGCCACAAATCAAGCCTCTCTACACAGCACTCAAAATGTTTGCTAACATTGGACAGTTAGTTTCAGTCAGGTCTCAGCTTCATTGGAGTAGGCGTCTTTGGCCTTTCTCTAAACCTCTGCACTACCTGAATAAATTACCAAAAAAATGTTAGCCTTTCACATATTAATGGTATTTTTCTTTTTTTCTTTTTTTTAAAATCAAAGGTCTATTAGTTAATTCAAATTGTCACGTATAGATGGCGAAAGCTGTCACATTATGAACAGCCATATTTCCCTTTCCGGAAATAGAACTGCTAGAGCCACAATTGTCATCAACGAGTAATGACAAAGTGTTACCCTTGAACATATTTATGGTATTGATAAGTTATACAGAGTTCAGAATGTAAAGTATTTGCACATACCCAGAAGATTATCTGGTGGTAGAAAAGTTCAATTTACCTGTTCTTTACAAACTACTATGAGTCTTCGTCTTCGTCTGAACTTGAACTTGAATTATACATCCTCCTATCTTTGATGGCTGGAAATAATCGGTGAAGAGTATCAGGAGGAGGAGTCGGGGGGAGATTTGACGGAGTCACTACCGAATCCTCTTTTCTTGGTGTCCTACTTGGGTTTTTATGGGCAATTTTCACTTCTGTACATACTTTATCTAAAATTATGAGGAAATCTCGAACAATAACAAATAATTGCAAACCCTCATCCTTCCCAGATTTTCCATGGAAGTAATCTGCCGTGCTCTTTACCATAACCATTATTCTCTTCTCTTCTTCAAGCAACCGGATAACATCAGCCTCTGCATTTTGCACAAAACTCTTTAATGTCTGATGAAACCCGTCTTCTGCTACATTCTTCATTTCTGAATTTAGGAAATCCCGAACGTTTTTCAGTGCTTCACCAAGCTTGGCAACTGTTCCTGTCAAATCATCAGCATCTAAACCTGCAGCTTTCTTCACATTCTCGAGCTCACAACCTAGACATGAGACAACCTGCAGGCCGATACTCTGAAAGTGGTCGTCTGAATCTTGGGAAGAATCCTTGAGTAAGTCACCAGACTTGATGCTGGACATGCTCTGGCTCTCTTTGGCTGCTTGGGAAGCTCGTACACCTTCTGAACGGATTATCTCCTGAACAACAAAATGCAAGAGTGTTGTTTTTCCATCGGTTCCTTTCACATCCAACAATTTCAGAAGTGTGTCAAGCTTGAATGCTTGTGCACGGCCACGAAATGTTCCATCATTCATGCGATTTCCAGTTTTAAGAACAGCCTCAAGGAGTTTGAGAAACAACCTGCTTTTTCGAAGTTCTGTGCAAGCAGCCTGCAACACACGTAGATGCCATTAGTACATTAGTTTGAAATGTTAGAACGATGGCTCGAATGCTAACGGTAAAGAGTTTACATTGATGCCTCAGTAAGTAATTAGGAAGGTGAGTGCCTAAACGGTTTTCAAATATCTCACCTCTAAAACAGTAAAAGACTCTTTTGCCATTGATGTATCCTCTTGAAGAGTGCACATAAAAAGCAATGATTCTAGCCTCTTAAAGGCAAATGGAATGTCAAACAAGATTTTCAGGAAGCGATCAGCTGTACCAAGTTGAGAAAGCTTGCCACTATAGAGTTTCAGTTTCAGTTCTTCTTCAGCTGTTGGTGCCATTTTTATCAAAGTTTGAATAAACTCTGAAGGAAGCTCATTACCTGATTCAGTTAAAAAGCTTGGTGGGTTTTCATAGGCTATAAATAGATCGTAAAGCAAGAGAAAAACTCAATTTCAAGGAAACATCTTCAAGAACAATACACCAATATAACCATCTACAAACGCCTTTCTGCTTGACAATTAAGCAATTGTTCAAGCTTTCCCGAGTAAAGAATCCACTTCAATTTTGTCTTTTTAAAGATGCGTATAACTCTTCTATCCATCTCATCATGTTTGTACACCACCATAATATGAAATCTCAAACCTAAATCCCGTGTTAGACATTTTATAAAATGAGTTTCATCATTTTATTAGATTTTATTGCTGAGTGGGAATGGACAATTTGGGTCCAAGTGTTACCACTCATCAGGTGATAATATTCTCTCTTTGGGAGACGACCAGAATTGGAAAACGTGTTAGAAAAAAGATGAGAGAAGTTCTTATCAAAGCATCGCTCCCTTCGATTATGTATTAATGAATCAATTATAATATTGGTGGGTGAAATATAGCTGTTATCTCCTATCAAGCTTTGTTGCAGCACTGAGTTGCTCATCAAAAATGAAGAGGCATGTAAGATGGACAAATCATGCACCTAAACATTTCATTTTCTAACAAGTGTTCCACCACCCACCCAGCCACCAAATCCTCTCGAACAGAGAATATCCCAAGCAGGGATCCTCAGAAGACTGGCCAGAAATCATTAGACTCAAGAAATTTCATCACATAGAGAAAATTGTGAACATATGGATAAGTGGAAGCCATACGCAATAAAGGAGTCATTTTGAAATGCCGTTATCGAATACCAACAAGTAGTCATAAGATAAACAAGTCTTGAATTTCTCACTTGGAAAGTCTATGAATTTGATTTAAAAAATAAAATAAAAAATTAACCAAGATTAATAGCACACCATCACCTAGTGATTCTGAATCATGTCCATAATTCTTCATACTTCTAAGGAGACTGAAATAAATTACCAAAACAGAAAAAAATAACAATAGGAAACATTGAGAACCAGCATCTCTAACTCAGGTTTTAAACCATCATTAACACATGGAAACTTGCTCACACACGCATGCCCTCTCATACACAAACAAAAAACAAGAAGGGAACCATAATGTAGTTTATGAAATATGTCGTAAATCAACATTTATGACCACCTCTATGTTAGAATATTATGATTCAGTCATAGACTTCCAAGACCTTAAGCATCAAAAGAGAAAGACTTGGTTTTCACTGAGGCTTGCTATAGATAGAACATTTTCTTAACTTGCTATGTTTATTTTTTTTCTCGAAGGCAGAAATAATTAGTTAAAGATGTGTTAGATGCTCACCATGAAGCATAAAACTAGACTAAATATTTTTTTGGTCATTTGATCATTATGTGAAGCACGTGAGATTTCCCTTTTAGCGGATAGCTACATCATCAGTAATCTTGCTACTAGGTCCCAAATTCAAAAAGGAGTAGAGAAATAAACTCACCTTCTTGAAGTGCATCAGAGATTTCTTCTATAGTCACATTTAATGCTTTGAGAAGAATCGAAAGATTCTGTGACTTTTTTGAATCAATTATTTGAATAAATTGGGTTGACGGATCTTGAGATGAAAGGTCTTTCTTGGCCTCACCCTTTCTTTTCTCAGCAAGGGTATAGCCAAATAGGGTTTCTATCATCTCTTCATTGAAACTGCAAATACAGACATTCCGCGTCCCTCAGACAGCTGGACTCATCATTGCATTCATGAACAAAATCAACAATTAGGTGAAAAGAAGACTTACCGGAATGAACCAGATTTAATCTGATGCCAAACCATTGCAGGATCAGAGTTTGCCAAAACCTTGTCCCAAAAGAAAGGCTTCAGCTTAGCTTTAGGAGCACCTGCATCTCCACCTGAAATAGATCCAAGAGGTGGTGGAGGAGGTGGTTTCAATCCAACCGGAAGTGTCCTTGGTGGAGGGACACTGCCTGGAGGTGGTGGTGGGCGAGGACAAGTCTTGATACCAGAGGGTACAGCAGGTGGAGGTGGAGGTGGAGGTGGTGGTGGTGGGTGAGGACCAATCTTGAAGCCAGAAGGTATAGGAGGTGGAGGAGTTGGTGGCAGGCGAGGACCAGACTTGATGCCAGAAGGTATAGCAGGTGGAGGAGTTGGTGGTGGGCGAGGACCAGTCCTGATGCCAGAAGGTATAGCAGGTGGAGGTGGTGGCCCAGGCGGCAAAGGATGCGGGCCACCAGACCAAAGGTTTATAGGTGGTGCTGCTGGTACAGGTACAGGTACTGGAGCAGGTACAGGTACAGGAGGTTGGGGCGGGGGAAGAGCTGGCTTGCCTGGAGGTAGTTTAGGAGGATCTGCCCTTCCAGGAGGTGGCTTCAGTACAGGCAATTCAGAAGTACCCAACATTCCAGGTGGTATCTGCACAGAATCATCTGCTGAGCTTATGGTGGCTGCAGCAATGGTTCCAACTGGAATCTCAATTTTTGTATCACTTACAGAATGAGACTTCATATAGAACTTGCTGCTAACTTTGTTTTGGTTCAATTTGTTATTAAATGATTGATTACCAAGCTTTTCTTCATTCACTGAAGTTTGAAGACCAAATGACTTCTGTGAAGAGGCTGAAAGATCGACATTTAAGAATGAATCAGGACAATGAAATCTGAAATGATAATCTTAAGATGACAACACAAATTAGTTAGTAACAAATGTACCAATGGAATAGTCACCTAAGCTTAAGCTGAGAAGAGGGCTTTCATCATTTCTTCCCCGTCCAGAGCCAGTCCCACAAAACCAGTGACAGCAGAAAAAGAGCAGTGTGGAAAAAACAAATGTCACTGCAGCAGTTACAACAGCAACAACAACAGTTTCCTTTCGCTTGCTTGACTGTATATCTGAAGCAGAATTTAGACTACTCGAAGAATGTTCACCAGATGTAGGCTGCAAGCCCAAATCATTTAACTCTGGACTAGGTGATGAAACAGCTGGTGCTGGTGCTGGTGTTCCTCCAAGTTTCTGATTTAATTCACGCCTTCTTGAAGAATTCGGCCTGGCAAATAAAAACCCCATGTACTTTTTGTAGCAATTTTTCAAACCCTTTTCTTCTTCAGAGATAGTAAACACGAGATTTCTTTCCCGTAAACAGTCTACCAGATTTTGCTTAACCTGTGGGTTCAAGACATTGATGGTCTTACTACTATCTGATTTGGGTGACGACAAGACTTCCTTGTCAGTTGACAACTCCTCGGAGGCACGTACTTCAAGACTTTCTAAAGCTTCCTTGGAGTGTATCAACTCAAGCCTACAGTTTATCCGCATCAATTCAGCCTGCGGTAATGGAATTCCATTAGAATATGCACATCCATTCTAGATATACACACTGTTACGATATAACGAGTATTAATAATTCCAGTCAAGCTTATTCTATGAAACTTAAATCTATAAGGCATGCTAGAAAAGATAGCTGCCATGTGATATGAAATACGATCAATGAGAAATCAATTTCATGTCAAAGGTGAGACATCATCGTCAACATCAACAACAATAACGAGCTTGAAATCTGTAAGCACGTTTGTTGGAACAGTAAGAAAATTTAAGACAGGTCTACAACAATACGTGGGCTCATGAAATCTGTTTTAGAATAAATAAAGAAAATGCAATAATGTATGTCTCATTGAGCTTCGTAATAGTTAAATCCTTATTGCTACATCTATGATAAGTACAAAATTTTAGTTTAGCACACAAAAAGATGGTGCAACCTATTTACCATAACCCACCTCTACATTCTACGGCATCATAAGTTTCTTACTATGAAGCACAAAACTTGAATTGAAACAATTTGAAGTGAGAATGAAAGAAAATCTAGAAAGTAACAGAGTAGCATTGTATCAAATGGAACTCATGAAGAATGGCAGTTCAGTAAACAGTTGACTTAAAGATGATCTTGCAACCTTCTCCCAAATAATAACCCTGCAACATTGTGTTAAATGTAAAAGAAACACATTTCATCTGGAATCGTCATCATCTAACTTATTTCATTCCCATCAATTTCCAACATCACACTATTCCCAAAATGCAGAAAAGAAAAAGAATAAAAATGTATTTTTGGAGTCGATGCAGTCATTTATCTCATGAACACAACAACTATAGTGTCTACTAAAAAGGAAAAGCAATATCCTTCCACGGTATCATAAGCACGTTAGTCTTGGTTGCATCCAACACGAAGAAGACACTTAGAGTAGTTTAATTGTCCAACCACTGAATACCCAAATACCTCCTTGACTGATATTCAGTATTAATATATTATAGAATACATGGGTCTTACTAGCACACAAAGTATTAGAAGACTCCTTAACCAATAAGGAATTTATTGAATACACAGAACCTCATGGAAAGATTGTTTTTAACACCTTGTTTATTCCAAATATTAATTCTAAATATGTCATATGTTGCCCAGACAATAAATAGACTTGAAGTTATATTTAAATCCACTGGTAGAAAACTGAAATAACTAGTCATGGTCAGCACAAAGGATCTAAATGAAGTATGTTCTTTTTATACTTGTGTTTCAAAACCATTTAAAGAAGTTTCATTACATCCTGAAACACAAGGTTACACAAAAATATCAATTGAAATGTTCGACTAATTTATATGAGAGACGGCAATGGTACTAGTCTACTAGAACAAACATGCACATAGGCTTTATTGGCAGCAAAAACAATAATTATAACTACAGCATTGCTTTCACCATCTCCTAGAACTAAGTTTCTATATGGAAACAACTAAGATAAAGTATCCATCATAAGCAATGCAAATGAATAAGATAAGCATCATCAAAAAAGGTAAGCAAAGCACTCGTAAATAAATGAATAAATGTGTTTATTACAATAATTGAACTCAAACAAGAGTAACAGCTCAGTACCATCTGCTGATTTATCTCCCCATAGTCGATTAGATAAGCCAATAAAGGTTCATGAGCCTCCCACTTGCTCTCCACAAGCGGTGCTACAGAAGTGGAAAGCAGAACAACAAAAGCCATGACATAAACAATACTTATACCCATCATTTCTAGAATTATTGTCATCCCTATTGTATCCAGTGTCTTTCATGTCATCAAGAGAACAGACTTAAAAGATAGAAACAAATACCAAACCCCCGTATTTATAATAATAATGGCCCAAATGCTAAAATGTACCTTCTAAGGTCAAGTCTTAACAGCATTTCTCACTAACCCTATTCAATTTTCTAGAAGTTCAGTTCTCAAATGTTCCAATCCCAGACTTTTCGACAAGAATCTTTATGGCCCTCATCAAGAATTCAACGCAAAAGCTCAAAAGTGTATTCAAATCACACTGTTTAAGGCAAAATGCCAAGAAACTGAACAAAACCTAAAAAGTGGATCGTGAAACACACCCGAAAAGACGATAAATTCTTGAATATTGGTCAGGTGATGCGAAGATGGAAATATTCCAAAACTTGGGAGGTTTTGGGTAGGGCCAGATCCACCAAAAGGAATTGAAATTTGAAATATTAATATACAAATGGGATAGGAGAATAATTGATTTGACCAAGGAAAATTCTTTTCAACAAATCATTCTTCTATTAGGGATGTAGTCGAATGAAAGCTGACAGGGGTTTACTGATTTTCTGGCAGACCATCTTGTATTGTTTATTCGTGGGTTTCTAATATATGGAATTTTTGCTCATTCTATTTATTTTTTCTTTAAAAATTTTCCGATATTTGTAATTTTCACTCGTAGTAACCATTTTATCGTTCCATTTTTATCTTTTCAACATTTTCAGGGTAAAAGTATAAAACTTGAAAAGAGGAAGAAGCGGAAAGAATCCAAATTTCTTTTACTTTTCGATAATTGTACGTACTCGTCGATTATAAGCACGTATGAAGGAAACCTACCAATAATTTTTGACACTCTATGTGCACGGTGAATAGAATTAGGGAAGACGGATATCAATCGGACCACACCTACTTTGTTAGATCTTAATTTTAATATGGATTGCTCGACTTTGATTTCCTTTAATTAACAAGATTAAAAGCCTATTTTTTATCACGATCTTGTCGTGTGTACATAATACTCTAATACTGTAATAAGTCACATGATCTAAATGTTCATTTATATTTTCATGTGTTGTACTTTTATACTTCTACAAAATTCAATTTGTTCTTCTAATTTGCTTGAGGTGTATCACTATCTGAATAGATGTTGGGAAATCTCCAAAGCTACCTGATTTATTTTTCGATAATTAATCAATCGAGAGTCTATCATTTTAACGGGTCATCGCAATATGGTGGCTTATTTAAGCAAATCAATATTGGAATTCGTTTGCTCAATTTTTAGTTTTTATCGAATCTAATTGTTTGGTGAATATCCATTTATATTGGTTTATATTTCGATAATTAATCGTGGGATTTATCCTTGACATGGTTCAGTTATGACTGTTGTGAATTATAAAATCCAAAAAATAAAAAATAAACTGATGCAGAGGTATGGTACAATCGACTAAACACGATTATAATGTATATGCAACCATCATCAGTTTGAACCAATCCACACTGCGCTGACCCGAGCTATAGAGATTGGATAGCAATACATCAGACTCAAATTCCCACAGAGGAAGGCATCAGAAGGATCAAAGAATTTCCCGAACAACAGTGGACTGAACAGAGACCTTTCGTCGAACACTTTATGGACAGTCGGATTTTCCTTCCTCGTTAAGGCTTGAAACGCCTCTTCTTTGAGCGGATGACACCATTTTTGTGGGTTTTGACCTTCAAATTGAATCTCTAGTTGTCTGCAACTGGTCATTGACGATCAAAAAACTTGAATTTCTGCAAATAGAGGTGCTGGATTATATACATTTTTTATATTGGACCTTCGAGAAGTAGAAGAATCAATAATAGAATTCTTTTCTAGTAGTGCCCATGAATTTTCAGAAAGAAATGGTGACGAATTGATGGGGAGAATGACGTTAGAACGAATTAAGTCAAGAACTATTTTTATTTACTTTTATGATAAAGTCGATGAAATGTATAGTCAAAAAATCGATAAATATTGTGAATTCATGAAATTAATGATTGTAAATCAAACAACGTACTATTCTCAATGAATGGCTTTCATCATAGCATTTGCTCGAAAATAAGACAGCCATTTGCCACAACTACATCTCAACGGAGAATTAGTAAAAATACTCGTAGATTCAACTAGGCAACATCTTCGGCTTTGTGCCGATTGTTACAAATTTCACATACCATTTCCTTGCTTGATATTTAGTTCATGCTGGACTTTCGTCTTTTAAAATTTATTTTCAATCACACATTTCATAAAATTCGCGACTTTTATCAACTTTTCAGCTACACATTTTCATCATTTTTTTGATATCTCTTTTATCAAATTCAAACACTTGTTAAGCCTCTGTTTGAGCCACAAATGTGTATAGTAAGGCAAGAAGTGGACATTAAACAACTTCTTAGGTGCAAAAGACCACTTTGATCATGGATGGATGGATGGATGGATAAATCATGAATGGAAAGTGGCATATATCAAATTGACCAACATGGGCTAAAGAAGAAGACTCTTAAAAATGACTGAGAAATGCTACACAGCAACAAGAAATAAAATTGATACACCAACAAAAACTCACCTTTATTCAGGGGATGCAAAAGCTTTCCCTAGCCAAATTAAAGTAAACATAGTTTAATTTCAAGTAATAATTCTATTTTAAATTTTTTATCGACACACAATTTACATTTATGGAATTGTGGAAGAAGTAGAGCACAAAAATCGAGTCCACCAGTTAGTAGATAATGATGTGTTTGTAAAATAGGTAAGATCGGACCTGAAGCGCCGTTTTTCCATTCGAGGAGAGGGGAATTTCTCAAGATTTTGTCAGTGAGGAAGCTATGGGTTTCTCGAATGTAGAGTAACTTATATATTTATTCAATTTTATTATTATTATTTTCATTTGAGTAATGAGTTCACAAGCCATCAGAACGAAAGACACACTACATTTGACTTAAAACGAAGAATATGACTATATCAAATGAAGTATAGTTTTTAAACTTTTACTTTAGTCTCCCTGTCTTTGAATGGAGTAAGTTCGATTGTATTTTCAATTGGAAGCTAGGTCAAGTTCTCTCCTAATTTTTGTATTTTATTTTCATTATTAATAAACGAGCAAATATAGCCCCCGTTTGATTTAGTTAAAAAATTATTTTTTAATAGATTTTAATTAAAAAAAAAGAAATATATGAATAAAACGTTGATAAAATTTGTGTGAATCTCATAAAATAATTAAAAATGAGTTTAAGAAAAAAAAAAAATAGGATCAAATGTACAAATTAAAAAGACCGTAGGGGCATAATGGTCAAGCCATATTTTGCAACGAATCTTTCACAATGCCGCCGGATTTCCATTTGAAAATTTTCAAAAACGTCGACCCCCACCCCACCCTTCCGTCTGTTGTCTCTCTCAAATCTCTAGCCGGATCTGCAAACCCTAACCCCACATTTACCGAAATTACCAAGAAAATCCACGATAGAGAGTGTTAATTAATCCCAAATCAAGCAGATTAGCAAATAATTAGAAAAAAATGAATATTTCCAATTTCTAATTTTGGTTAAACAATTGATTGTTGGTGTGTGTAACTGTTTACTCCTTCATCGTCTTTATGTTGTTCTGTGAATAGTGATTACTGCAATTCAAAGCAACGATACAAATTTGCCTTAGCTTCGATTGCAATAAACCATGGCCCCACCAAATTTTTGAAACACTATCCGTTTCTCTTTCTGACTTCACTTTCTCTTTCTATCTCTACATACACTTCAATAGAAAACCCACAAAGGATCATCATTCATATGGCCTCCAAAAACCAGAACAAGCCTCCTTCGAGTCCTTCACAGGTAAGTTCCTCCCTCTTTAAATCCGTAAAAATTTCTAATTTTTCTTATCTTTTAGCCCCCATTTTTTTTGTTTCTTTTGAATATCTTATGGCTTTTGGAATTTTGTTTTCGGATTAGCACACGTAAATAGGAAGAAGTGAAGCCGTTATATCAGAGAATATTGAGGGATCAGACTAAACTTCAGAAAAGAAATCCCCGTTTAAATGTCACGAGTCCACCTTTAGTTGAAAAAAATGCCCAAAAAATTTCTTTTTTTGCTCTGAGAGAACTACAATTAGTTATTTTGTTATTAAGCATTTTTGTGTGCTTATTCTGATGATTTTATTCTGTTTTTATTTTGTCTGGGATTTGCTGGTTGTTCCAGAGTAAGTATACTGTTGACGAGGTATCCGTAGATAAACGTCGAAGAATTGGGAACATGAAAATGCCAGCGAATGCTGGGACAAGAACACTAACCAGGCAAGCATTTTCAGTAGTTAATGGGGGTCAAGATGTGTCCCGGACTTCTGGGCCACCCAGCACTGCCGGTTCTGATAGTGGGGTAATTGAGTTCACCAAGGAGGATGTGGAGACATTACTCCATGAGAAGCTCAAAGTTAAGAACAAATTCAACTACAAGGTAAGATATGGATTCTGGTCCCAACTTGAATGTTTGGTTATTTCTGTGCTGCATTCTTCTTGGGTGTTTTGTTGGGATTATTTGTTGAACTTTTGATGTTTATGCCAGGAAAAAAGTGAGCAAATGGCCGAGTGCATAAAAAAGCTCAAACAATGCATCAGGTGGTTCCAACAGCAAGAAGTAAATTTTATTACGGAACAGGAGAAACTTAGGAATTTACTGGAATCAGCAGAGAAGAAATGCAATGATATGGGTATGGGTGATTTGTTGATTTAGTCATCAGTGCTTTAGGCTAACGAATACATGAAATAGGTAGAACTTCTAACATGCAATAATCTTATTACCTCATTCCCAGAGTTGCTGATGAAGGCAAAGGAAGAAGAGTTGAATTCAATCATAATGGAGTTGAGAAAGAATTTGGAAGCATTACAAGAAAAGTTCACAAAGGAGGAATTTGATAAATTGGTAAGATGAACACTAACGTGCCAAGGGTGTGTTGTGGCATTGGAGGCTATTGTTTTGTATATTTGTAAAGAACTAAATTGTTTAATGTGATCATCAGGAAGCATTGGATTCTTTGGCAAGAGAGAAAGATGGTAAACTAGCTGCAGAGAGATTGCAGGCTTCCCTCTCAGAAGAGCTGAAGAGAACTCAACAAGACAGCGCCAGTGCCAACCAGAAGGTGAAGAGAGAAGACAAATAAATGAAATTAGATTTTCTGATAGTTTCTATCAAATGATCTGCTGAAAACTGTATCCTTCGGGTCCATGTTTGGCTTGTGCAGATACAGTCACTTAATGATATGTACAAGCGGTTGCAGGAGTATAACACGAGTTTACAGCAATATAATAGTAGACTTCAATCAGAACTTGCAGCAACAAATGAGACACTTAAACGAGTTGAGAAAGAGAAGGCGGCAGTGGTTGAAAACCTAAGCACTTTGAGGGGACACTATACATCTTTGCAGGAGCAGCTAACTTCATCAAGAGTGAGTATTATCTTTATGTTTTGACTTGTTGCACAACTCTCAACTCTTTCTATGCACTCTCAACTCTTTTTATGCATTCATCACATTATTAATATGTGAGACCATTATACCTTTTTGCAAGAGAAAGGACAATTTATTTTCACATTTACACCTATATATGCTTTACGGAAGACTGTTCTCATCTATTGACACCTTTGGACTTTATTTTGAGCATAGTTAGAGTTTGGTTATGTGAATCTTGAAATTTTCGTTTCTCCTGAACTTTAATCTCCATCAACTTAGAATAACTTTGCAACTAGGGTAAGGTGAAGAATTTGAGGAAATGTGTGCTTTTTTCCAAATTTTGAACTACTGGTCTTACTTTTTTCTTTTCTTTTTCTAATTCACTTCCTCTTTTACCATACTGCTGTATTAATACTCATGGACTGAAAGAGAGAACTAGGGTAAGTTAAAGAATTTGTGGAAATGTACGCCTGCTCTAAATTTTGATTTATTGGTCTTACTATTTTTTAATTCACTGCCTCTTCAGCCATACTGCTGTATGAATCTGAATGGGAGAACTTGCAATAGTTAACCAGATGTTTTCTGACAAAGGTTTATAATGCTTGATATTCCAAGGTTTTGCAAGATGAGGCCATCAAACAGAAGGAAGCACTAGGAAATGAAGTTGTATGCTTGAGGGGTGATTTGCAACAAGTAAGAGATGACCGTGACTGCCAGTTGTTACGAATTCAGACTCTATCAGCTGAAGTAGAAAGATATAAAGAGTGCACTGGAAAATCTTTTGTTGAGTTAGATAACCTGACTTTAAAATCAAATGAGCTGGAGGTTTGTTTTTTCCATATGTAATGCTTTTCCCACTCAACCACAGAAATGTACTTACTAACGAATATCATGTAATTTTTTTCAGTCAACATGTTTGTCTCAAAGTGAGCAAATAAGACGACTGCAGGAGCAGCTAGCTTTTGCAGAAAAGAAATTGCAGGTTCCCGATCTTGCATTTTCAGCTTTTGGTTCCTTTAAAGTTCATACTGACCGGAATAACAAAATTTATATAGGTTTCTCTGTTCTGGATCCTACTGGTTCAAGTACACTCTTCTTATTTTACTTTTGTCATTTTTGTTAGCTGTCTGATGTATCAACAATGGAGACAAAGACTCAATTTGAGGAGCAAAAAGCATTCCTTCTTGAGTTACAGAATCGTGTGGCTGATGCAGAACTAAAAATTGTAGAAGGAGAGAAGGTTCGGAAGAAATTACACAACACTATACTGGTAAATACATGTTCACATTTGATTTTAACCTGCCTGAATATTGATTGAAATTTTGTTTACAGTCCTTCCATCTGATGATGTTAATTAGAATCCTTTGTCAATACAGGAGTTAAAAGGGAATATCCGTGTTTTCTGTAGAGTAAGACCTCTATTGTCTGATGATGGGGTTGGAACTGATGCTAAAGTTATCTCATTCCCTACAGCAATGGAAGCACTCGATCGAGGAATTGATTTGATGCAAAATGGTTAGCCCTGATTGAAATGTAGTCACATAGTGTTATACTTACAGGATTTGGATTGATTATTATCGCGATACATCCTATGCATTAATATTCCTTTTTCATCAGGACAAAAGCACTCTTTCACTTTTGACAAAGTGTTTACACCTGAAGCCTCCCAAGAAGAAGTATTTGTTGAGATTTCACAGCTTGTTCAAAGTGCACTTGATGGTTACAAGGTAATGTATTCCCTACAGCTCCATTTTATCTATCATTTAAGTTTCTTACTTCAGAACTTGAGGTTGATAGCTGCATAAGAACTTTACATGGTATTGGATGATAAACTTTACTTGTCCTTTAGATCATGCTATTTCATTCTGCCATATTTGTTGTCTAGTTGATTTGCTACACCAGATACGGAGAATTCTCAATCTTGAGTCGTGAACTCTAGATGATGTGCTAACCAGTAACATCTTGAATTTGTTTGGTTGCTATATTAATTCTTAGATCACGTGATGAGTGTGCTATGATTATTTTCCTACTAGTGATCTGTCTCATGGCTACAGAATGCTTGATTTCACAAGATTTGCATGCAAATTATTATTAATTTCACTCCATTTTACAGTCCAGATTTGATTCGCTGACATCCTAATGGTCACCGATAACTGTGCTGTCTCAGGTTTGTATCTTCGCTTATGGACAAACTGGTTCTGGCAAGACATTTACAATGATGGGCAAGCCAGGTATACCTGATCAGAAAGGTTTGATTCCACGATCCTTAGAACAGGTGTTTGAGACCCGGCAAACTCTTCAATCACAAGGGTGGAAATATGAAATGCAGGTTGGAGTGATTGCCGTTGTCATTTATCTCTACTACTAGCTGAGCTTGCTTAGGCCTGCATTCTAATTATCTATTCTTATCTGATTATTTTAGGTGTCAATGCTTGAAATATACAACGAAACAATACGAGACTTATTAGCAACAAATCGATCGGGGTGTGATGCACCCCGGGCAGAGAACATGGGAAAGCAATATGCTATAAAACATGATGCAAATGGAAACACTCATGTTTCTGATCTTACAGTTGTTGATGTTCACAGTAGCAAGGAGGTCTCATATCTTTTAGAGCGGGCAGCACATAGCAGGTAACAAAAGAACCTTTCGCCCCATTAATTGTGTTGATCAAGCATGTGTTTTTACTCTGGAAGTTGATCTTTAAAGTTTTTAAAGATGCTTTTACACCCACATTTAGATATAAGTTTGGACGTCTATTTACCTCTATGGACTACCATCGTGCATCATATATTTTTTGAAGTGCACAATTCAGGCAGTGTTAGGCATTTGATCTTTTGTCTCTAACTGGAATTCAATTTTTTTAGATCCGTTGGCAAGACTCAAATGAATGAACAGTCTTCAAGGAGCCATTTTGTTTTTACGCTACGAATATTTGGCATTAATGAGGTAAATGGACCTTTCCTGCTTTCTGTTGCATCATGGTCATGATTCCATCTTTATCTTGGTTTGAGCAAACATGATCATAGATTTTATTATCTTTTTTGTGGCAATAGGGCACTGATCAACAAGTGCAAGGTATCCTCAATCTAATTGACCTTGCTGGTAGTGAGCGTCTCTCTAAGAGTGGATCTACAGGAGACCGTCTGAAAGAAACTCAGGTATTAGAATAAGAACTATTTTTATTTACTTTTATATTTTTTTCATTGTACAGTTTTGAATTAAATTATCTTTCTCATTTTGAGTAACATTCAGGCTATCAACAAGAGTTTATCATCACTAAGTGATGTTATATTTGCCTTGGCCAAGAAGGAGGAGCATGTACCATTTAGGAACTCAAAGCTAACCTATCTTCTTCAGGTAATTTTCAACATTGATGCCTTGATAGCGTATAAGCAAGTTCGAGTGAGAATGATGTTAGAACGAATTAAGTCAAGGCTTGATTATGACTGGCCGAGGAAGATAGATAGGGCGTACCAACATTAACATTCGGTCATCATGAGCAAAATAATGCTATAATGCCCTAAGCTCAATTGTGTTATGTATGAATGATATTTTGTTTGCCGAGGAAGGTTATATTGCCACTTGAATGGAACAAGACTACTGGACTAGTACACTTGGTACTACAATGAGCTTTTACTGGGAATAGTTTAGTTATAATTGCCTAGTTAGTCTATACCATCTTAGCCAATTGAATTTTGCCGTGTTGGTCCTGATTATATATTGTAGGAAACATTTGGTGATATTGCTGATAAATTATTAAAATGATTATGGCTAGTTATGGAAGATACTTGGATGTAACCAACATTAACATTCGTTATCATAGGCAAACTAATGCTATAATGCTGTAAGATCAATTGTTATGTATGGATGAGATTTATTGTTCTTTTGCCCTGTTGAGAAAGGTTATATCGCTGCATGATTAGGGCAAGACTACTGGAATTGTCAAATTTGGATTAGTGCAGTTGGTGCTGCAACGAGCTTTTCCTTTCTGAGTGGTTACATTCTAGTTGCTTAGTTGGTATAAACCATCTTAGCTGATTGAGTTTGTTGTATTGGTTTTCGTTATGTACTGTAGGGAAAAGATGTGGAGTTGCTGGTAAATTATTAAAATTATTCAGTGCAGATTAGATATACTAACTTGCTTAGCTATAATAAAAATCTGAAAATTTATCTTTTCTGATTGATGCATAGCACATTGAACAAGTACATTGCTAAAAGGTAAGATGTGAAACCACATGAAGGTCTTGCTAATATTTTTCCTTTTCAGCCTTGTTTAGGTGGAGATTCAAAGACGCTGATGTTTGTCAACATTTCACCTGACCCTTCATCTGTTGGTGAATCACTTTGTTCACTACGGTTTGCAGCACGTGTAAATGCTTGTGAGATTGGTATCCCCAGGCGCCAAACCAACCTCAGATCAACAGATTCTCGCCTTAGCATTGGTTGATTTTTGATAGTGTAACTGTTCTAGATTTAGGGAAAGTGTGTTATTTGTATTTCTATGACATTTGATTTTTAACACAAAAGGCCCTTCTAATTGCATCCGCATGTGATTTGTATGTATACTGTCTTTTTATCACTGATACCAGACGGAATTGCCATTTTCTGTCATCGACGTGTATACATGGAGACATACATTTGGATATTTAATGTTCTCTACAAATCTATTGCATAAAATCAAATGCAATCTGTAATTGAATGGGAAAATTGTTCAATACGAATGAAATCTACTTTCTTGCATAACTACCTTTTGTGATGTATTTAATTTGAAAGATGCACCTGTTGTGCATTTATGCCATTCAATTCATAACCTCTTGGAGAATTGAAGTTGTATCTACATAATATGATGACTCTGTCTGAGGAAGATTTTGCTTTTTTGCTGCACCTTCAAGCTGCTAAAATTTGTCTCTAGTAAAAGCTCAAATAAGTTACATTTGTGAAGAAATGAATGATAAATTTTGATTAGATTACCTTTTCAACATTGTCGAACAAACGATTAGCAAGTTCTGTAAGAGATTTCTTATCATCTGCTGGTGTTGCTGAGATTACTTCATGAAAATCATAGTAGATAAATGTTGACTTAAGCCGAAGATACTTTCTTATGTAATTCCAAGTGTCTTGTCCTATCATATCTCCCAATGCTATGAGATCGAAAGCATATCGTTTCAATCTGTGCATTATCCCTTTAGTTCCAATATTTGCTATATATATTCCCTTATTGAGAAAAGACCGAGTTCCCATATCTTCATTGTCAATTTCTACGACAACAAAAACTTATAAGCAGTCTTCCAGTTTATAGCTTTTCTTACATTTAAGTAGAAATAGAAAATGAAGTATAGAACTTACTAGTGTTAATAGAGGGTACTGGTAAATGTCCCGTTAGCCAAAATCCATTGTCCTCTGTAAGAGAAATTCCAATGCTTGTATTCCAAAGAGTGCAATTGAAGAAAGGTCTATTGCCAAAAAAGCATGTAATTGTCAATTTTTTCATCGTTTTCTCGACCTGGCTCAACTTGAGAATTGAAGGTAAAGCTTCAAATACTCCATTGAACTTTGTTGTGATTGCCGTTGTTGACCCCCAAAAAAGTACCAATGATATGGCCAACAGATCCCAATGCCTCTCACGTCCACGCAAGTTGAATTCCTACACACTTGGACAAACTATTAGTCATACATGACTTTTTTCGGAGGGGGCAGAGTTGGCTGCGCACACTCTGACGGCCAAGTCAGTTAGAGAAATAATTTAGAGTGTGGGAGAACTTTGAACATGAGCCTCCAGTAAATAAAAGGGGGGTCGGCTTGGGGTGGATGGTTAGCATGTGACCTTATCCAAATGACTTTCCTTTGTTATTATACACATCAATCAATCACAGCCTTAAATGTTATTACTGTCCATAAAGCCTAGCTTATACTTTAGACTTGACCAAATAGAATGGTGACGACGGAAGTGGCAGTGAGTTGTCTTGTCAACTCACATGGTGTAAGATCCATTCCAGATCTCGTCACTGTCTCGTCCTGGGCTGGCTCTATCGATGGGCTCTGCCTTTAAAGGGGTCTGTCCAGGTGTTTTGTATGGGAGAGGCAGGTCGCTCGTACCTGGATAGATTCGCTTGTATGTAGCTGGGTTGCCCTATGCCAGCGTATGAGGTATGGCCCCCGAACTGTTTATCACATAGGCTAATTGGCCCCCTTCATGGGTCCTAGATTTTCACAGCGTAACAACACTCTCTGAAGTCCAGGTATGATTATTTATATAATGCATGGACTTTCAAGTTTACAGAAAAAGTTGGACTGGGTTTTGGGCCTCTTTGATAGCTGAAGTCTGTGGTAAGGCTGAATGGTACGAGGCGAGGCACTTGGAGCAGATGTTGAGCCTCTTTAATAGTTGAAGCCTGTGATAAGACTGCAAGATACGAGGCGAGGCCCTTGGAGCAAATGTCGAGCCTCTTTAATAACTGAAGCGTATGATAATGCTGCATGATACGAGGCGAAGCCCTTGGAGCAGATGTCGAGCCTCTTTAATAACTCAAACTTGTTATAAGGTTGCAAGATACGAGGTGAGGCCATTGGAACAGATTTTGAGCCTCTTTAATAACTGAAGCCTCCTAGGTGGCGTGCTCTAATGATTTGAAAGACACATTGATTCCCAATAAAAAACAGCTGGGTGGTGTGGCAGTTTCCAGTGTTCGAGCTACGTGCACATTTAATAATGATGATGTTTCACATTGGCGATGCTTACGCGAATATATGGTGCGTGTACATCATGATTTCATCTGGCCCATTGATTTGAATTTTTAGCAAGCACCTTTTGGTTTTAACGTGGTAGATGGGACTACAGGTGGATGGCCCAGATTTTAGTGGAGGAAGATCCAACGGTGCGGGTTCGTTCATTATGCATATATAGAATGCTGAAAACCTACTTTTTCCCCTTTTTTTTACCTTACGAAAATTAAAAACCCTAAGTGCTGAAATACTCTCACTCTTCTTAGCATTTTTCTGTTGTCTCCGGCGAACAACTCCATTTTTTCTCATTTCCAAGCATCCCAAATCTTGTGTAAGTATCCCATATTTTTGAACTTTCCGCTTTGTCCATATAAGATGGCTTCTTCTTCAATAAAGAAATTGTCCAAGGGGTCTTCCATAGTAGATATAGCACTGATATGTGTCGGGCAGGTGTGCCTCCCATAATCCCTAGTGAAAGGATTATGGAGGCCATGAGAGACCCTCACAGTGCATGAATGATGCCAAAGGGCCTTATAAATTTTAGTATTATGTGGGGGGCTTCTTTGTGGCCAACTGACATAAAAGAGAGTGAGCTCGAGGGATTTAGGGAGAGGTTTAGAATCTCCAACAATATTGAGATGTTGGTGTCGACCCCTAAGGAGAGAGTCTGTTTCCCTGGGAAAGGGTGTGTAGCACTGAGCGAGGCGATTTTGGGTGGGGGATGAAACTGCCTCTGCATCCTTTTTTTAGGTATATCCTTTGGCAGTATAACCTAGTCCCCACCCAATTAGTACCAAATGCATGGAGCAAGTTAGCAGGGGCCTTCCTTCTTTGGAAGGAGGTCAATCTTGGCGAGGATATGCCCCCATATATTTTTCAAACCATCTTTCAACCTCGAGCCTCTAGTGGGGGTGATAGTAAGGTGTAGTACTGTATGAACCCCAGGGGACCGCACTCTCCTTTCATCTGGGGGACCCCAACTTTCATCAAGAATTGGAAGTTGTCCTATTTTGGATTGGGCTTTGCTAATAGACAATGGAAGGAGATGTGGTCCCAGAGATCACCGTGTCGACCCAGTACCATGAGTATACTGAGCCGAGCCTTCATTTAGTATGATATTTCTTTAATGTATTTGCTCCCTCTTATTTCTTGTCTAACACAAGCTTTGTGCAACTGTAGTTAACCAGCAAAAGAGCTCGAGCCATCTGAGTGGGCCATTATCAAGACAATGTACAAGCTACCTTTGGTGAAGAGGTATTTCAAGAATGTCATCGGCAAGCGGAACCTCTTCGTTACACACCAACTGATGGCTACTAAAGGTAAAATAGGATGGTTCGCTCTTTTGCTCATCAACTACTTTTTTTCACAATTTTTTCTAAATGTTCCTTTTGTTTGTAGGGTAACACGACAAAAAAGAGTATGTGAAGCCCAACATGCTCCAGCTGAGGCATCTGGGGGAGGCACAGAAAAAGAAACCCCTAAGCTCTGGCTCTTCCTCCAACAAGAATCAATGGGACGAGCTTGCCCATCTCTCCAAAATGAACCCACCGCCCCCTCCAGAAAAGAAATGGGAAAAAGAGAAGGAAAAGGAGGTCGAGGCTTCCCTGGAGAGGTCCCCCAAGAGGAAGTTGGTATTGTCAAAAAATACTAGGTCCGACCTCCTCCCAAACGCCAGACTACCATCGGGGAGTCACTTTGAAACATTCTTAGGGAAACATTCCATGCCGAAGTGCTTAGTAGCCTGCTCGTTGGTGCATTTCCATGAGTAACTGCTGCATGGAAGCATTCTGTTGGGTCGTGTTTCTCATATTTATAGCCATTTTCCCTACTTCCTTGGCTAGGCGTGATGTGGTACCTCCTTGCCTGTGCTGGTGATGTGGACGGCGCATGTTCACATTTGTACGAAGGACCTCTTTTTCAGAAGCCTCCTGTTGCCTATTTCTACTCTGCGATTCGTGGTGGTTGGAACTCATAGCGAATATTTGCCTTTGAGCTAAGAATAGGCACTCTAGATGTTCTTTCTTTCTTCAAAAACCAAGCATTTCTTCAAGGTTCTGTTTCAGCTAACTTTTACCACAAGGATTTTCGGGGTTATGATGTCGAATTTCCCACATATGGCTCAAATTTGTTGACCCAAAAAATGTACCAATGATGTGGCCAACAGATCTCAAGGCCTCTCACGTGCACGCAAGCTAAATTCATGCATACTTGGATAAATCGTTAGTCACACGTGACCTTCTCTGAAGGGGGCGGAGTTAGTCGCGCACACTCTGACTGTCAAGTTAGTTGGAGAAATAGTTTAGAGTATGGGAGAACTTTGAACGTGAGCCTCCAGTAAATAAAAGGGGGGTCGGCTTGGGGATGGATGGTTAGCATGTGTGTAGCAAGAATATAACTTTGAGAGTCTAAATTTGTATTACCCTTGAATGACACTAAGTGTGAGCTTTTATATTTGGACGAAATGAATGGAGTCCATTGGATGATAGTGCACGTGACCTTATCCAAATGACTTCCCTTTCTTGTCATATACATCAATCAATCTCAACCTTAAATGTTATTACCACTTTTATGTCCATAAAGTTTAACTTGTACTTTAGACTTGACCAAATAGAATGGTGGCGGTAGCAGTGGGAATGAGTTGTCTTGTCAACTCACATGATGTGAGATCCATTCGAGATCTCGTACTGCCTCGTCCTGGGCCGACTCTATCGATGGGGTCTGTCTTTAAAGGGGTAAGTCCAAGTGCTTTGTGTGGGAGAGGCGGGTCGCTCGCACCTGGATCGGTTAGCCTGCTTGTAGCTGGGTTGCCCTATGCCAGCGTATGAGGTATGGACTCCTGAACTGTTTGCCACGTAGGCTAATTGGGCCACTTCATGGGTCCTAGTTTTTCACGGCGTAACAGCCATAAATCTCATGTGAAGAAGTTTTTGGCTGTTTTGATTATATTTGGTTCGAAAGTGCGGGCTACTATTAACCTCCAAATGCATATCCTTTTGGAGGGGGAAAATTAGTCATTTTGTAAAATCCATACTTTTGTGGGGTCTACATGTGGGTCCTATCGAAAATAATGTTGTCCCTCAGTTGTATTTTGGTAATGTTTGTCTTGAACTAGAACAAGAGAGCGACACGCAACTTCATTGCTAGTCAATATTGATATAAATTTAGTTGTTAAATAGCTATCTTTCGAAAATTGTAGTAAAAAATCGTAATTATTATTGTAGGCATGTAAGTCCACCATGAAACCAACTACTCCAAGATACACTCAAAATTCTCGTGTCACCAGTTCAAATCCTATTTCGAGCATGTGAACCATATAACCAATTGAAACCGCGAACCATCATAGATGAATTTGCCTTAACATGCACTAAGATTTCAAATCACGGATCCATCACACGATGCACTAAGATTTCAAATCGGAAGAGTTTTTAGAAGAAATGATAGATCTATGTCCATTCCTTAAAAGTTCTTAAAGATATAACAAGGAATCGAAATGTAACGAACCTCAAATTTATCAGAAACAAGGCTCTGTTTCTTGTAGTTGATGTTTCTGTTTTACATATCCACATCCACGTCGAGAAATGGGATTTGCTGTAAGATTGTCTTTTAATTTGTTCTAGATATTTGATTAACATAGCCCACAGAATTGGATAGAGTAGATTTGTTATAGATAATGAAGCTGTGTGGCATTCAAAGAGGGTCCTACTTTGATCCCATCCATTTCAACCCCTGTTAAAATCCCAGAATAAATTGAACACTGCATCCTACACAATTCAAAGAAAATTTTCGAGTTTTCGACTAAATTCATTCGTTATTATGGCACAGCATCAGCAAATAACGAAGCCTAGAGTTGTCGAAATAGACTCCAAAGAAACATGGGATTTCATTGCATCTCAAGCTAATAAACAAGGCTGTCCTGTAAGTTTCGAAGTAACCTTTCTTTCCTTTTCTACCAACAAAGTTGTGGCACAAAAGTTTAAGATGTTAGAGACGAGACAGATATTTATATTAAGTCTTCATCACGTCACATCCACGATTTTCATAAATAGGTAGCGTTGAGATTTGAAAATTGCAGGTTATAGTTCACTTTACAGCTTCATGGTGCTTGCCTTCAGTAGCCATGAAGCCATTTTTCGAACGACTGGCCTCAAGTCATCCTGATATTTATTTTCTACTGGTGGATGTCGACGAGGTTAAGGTAATATACTGCCAGAAATACAATCTTAGTACATAAAATCATAGTTAAATTGTCTGAGAATTATGTTTTATTTTATCAGGAGTTAGCATCGAAGATGGAGATTAAGGCCATGCCCACTTTTTTGTTCGTGAAGGAAGGGGCTGTGGTGGATAAGCTCGTGGGTGCCAATCCAGAGGAAATCAAGAACAGGGTCGTTGGATTAACCAACTGTAATCATTGATTCATTCCGGTTGGGGGGATGATCTTTTGGTGCAACACGACACGACGACTAAATAGTATTGTATATTTCTTGTATGTGTAAAACAAGAATAATTGTGTCGATAAATGATTACTTGTGTTCATATCGGAATTCGCAGAGTAATTCTTAATCGACGCACACGATCTGAAATTCCGACTATATGAAAGGGAACTAAATGGAATACATGGTGGTTGGTTCAACTTTGACGTGACTACACAATAATTTTACTAAAATAATGAACAAATGGCAGCAGCCATTAATAAAGATAAAATATTTTATTATGAATTATGCATAAGCATTTAGAAAAGATTGATAGAATTGTAAAAGGAAATGTTACTACCATAGATGCAAAATAAAAGACTCAACTTGTCTTATCGAAGGTACGATAAGATTACGATCCTTACCTTTTGATGGGTTGAAATTTTTTCCTTTCATTATTTTTTTGACGTTGAAATAAAGTTGCTATATTCATGAACTTGCATAAATTGCGAAATATGTGTAGATTCCCTCCTGCTCAAATTATATAAAGGGAAATATACATAATTATTATAGTTTCAAAATACACTTTCAGATTTAAGAAATTGTGGAATTCTTTCAAACATAATTGAATGGGTTAACGTCACAATAACGTATAATTTATTATCATAATTACGCATTAGTCACAAATCACACATCATCAAAGTAAAAAAGATACAAAATATGGTCACAGTTACAAATTTAGTAAAGGGATAATTGCAGCAGCGGTCCCAAACGTTTCGATTTTTTGCAGACTATACTTTAACCTTTTATTTTGGCGGCTGCAGTCCAAAACCTTTGACTTTAATGGCAGTTGGAGTCCATTGAATAGATTCCATCCAATATTCCGTTAGTCAACATGAAATAAAATGTTTTGACTCTACTAGACAAATTAAATGAAAGGTAAAATGGTATATTTATATTTTTTTTAATAAAACAATTAACCAAAACAAAAATACCGTTCATCTTCTCCAAAGGTCTCATCCCCATCTCCATCCCATCGTGACCCACCCCACCTCCTTCCCTAAAATCAAAAATTTAAGAAACCCAGTTGCCGCCATCGCTACCGTCCATCCACACGACACCAGATGAAGAATCTAAAAGTCAATTTTAAACTTTGAAGCCAAGATAAATTTAATAATATTGAGACCATTTTGCATGCTCTGGAAATTTTGTTTTGAATCCCCACAAGTTATCCATAGAAAAGTACATGTATCTCAAGACACTAGTTCTCTTCAAATCTATTGAGCTGCTTGATACAATCATCATCATTTTTCCAATAACTCTATTCCAATTATGCCAACACCACCTGGCCCTTTTGGTGACTATAAATGTCTACAATTTGTTCTCTAATATTTGCCTTACAAGGAAAACAAACAGTGGATCAATAATCGATACAAGAATTGGATGAATCTCGTTTGTCTAATTGGTAGTCTCATGTTGTTAACCGCAGTTGATCTTTTTCATAATTTATGGGGTAGAACTGGCTTTTGCAGATCTACAATTTGGTCTTACCCAGATTTTTGTATTGTTGTTTGAGATTTGCGTATGCGGTGGTGGCAGTTTACGGTGGCGGAGGTAGGCAGTGCGACGGCTGGTGGAAGGATGGCGATGGCGACAGTGACTGAGTTTCCTGATATTTTATTTTAGGGAAGGTGGGTGGGGTCTTTGGAGAATATGAAGAGTACTTTTGTTTTTAATTGTTTTATTAAAGAAATTATAAATATATTATTTTACGCCTAATTTAATTTGCCGGGTTGAGTCAAACATTTTATTTCAGGTTGACTGATGGAGTATTGGATGTAATATGTTCAATGGACTCCAACTACCATTAAATGAAAGGTTTGAGACTGCAGCCACCAAAATAAAAGGTTAATGTATAATCTGTAAAAAAATTGAAAGGTTTGGGACCATTGCTACAATTATCCCTTTAGTAAATCACACAATTTTATAGGACATAGTTTATTTTTCAATCACAAATTATCCATTTTATTGGTCTCAATTATTCAAATAATTAGTCATATTTGCTCTTCATCCCACACCACTCCACTCCACCACCACTTCACATCAGCACAACCTAAACGCTCTCCCACCTCACCACAATCGTCACCCCACCATCGCCTGTACCACCACCACTACCTCCTCAAATCCACCACGTTTACCACCTCCAACGAACCACTCCTGGACCCCCATCGCACAACCCAAAGATGTAGCGCCACCACCACTACACCATCACCAACACCTCCACTACACCACCACAACCTATTTCTCACCTTCACCACTACAGCGACAGAAGAAGAAGATTATGCCTACATCTGACGTCTCTGTAGTCCCACTACATCGCTACACCCGAAACACCCTTATTAGACACCATTGCAAGTTCATTTTCAAATTCATTAGTATTTTGGCTTGAGCTTTAGTTAGTGTTCTTCGTTCCCTACAATTGGGATTTGATTATGCATTGATTCCCCACCGATTGTGAAAGGAGAAGGCGGTGGTTGATTTTTTATAACGGTGGCCGAAGTTGGTGAGAGGCGACCGGGTGAATTGAGAGAGCACGGACAGAGAGATGGTAGAGGACATAGATTTTGGTTTTGTGTGGGCATGGGTGTGGGTGTGGGCTAGTGGGTGGAGGTGTGGTGTTGGTGGGGTGACGTGAGGTGAGGTGAGGTGGTGGGTACATAAGATTTTTGAAAGAAAAATCTTTGTACTTTATTATTAAAATGAAAAGTTAAAAAGCATGTTTGTGTGTAATTTCTCATGTATAAATATTTAAAGTTAAATTATGATTGGTAGGGTCGTTAAAAATATGTTACTATAGGTGCAAAATAAGATACTCGACTTGCCTTAGTAGTTGTGTGATACGATTTCAACCCATATCTTTTGATGTTGAAATAAGGTTGCTATATTTATGAATTTGCTAAAAATGTGAATATGTACAAATTCTCGTCTGTTCAAAATATATAAATATAAAAATTTGAAAAATGATTGGTAAAATCGTAAAAGATGTGTTACTATTGGTGCAAACTATAAAACTCGACTTGCTTTAGTAGAGGTGCGATACTATTACGACACGTACCTTTTGACGGATTGAAATTTCATTATCGTTTTGATGTTGAAATGAGTTTGCTATATTTATGAACTTGCTAAAATGTGAAGTATGTGTAGATTTCTATCTATTCAAATTATATCAATATTTAAAATTGAAAAATGATTGGTAAAACCGTAAAAGATGTGTTCTATAGGTGCAAAATATAATACTCGACTTGCCTTAGCAAAGTTGCGATCTGATTACGACTTACATTGAAATTTTATTCGTTCATTAATCATTTTGATGTTGAAACAAGGTTGCTATATTTATGAACTGGCGTAAAATGTGAAATGTGTAAATTCTCGCATGTTCAACTTATATAAATATCTAAATTGAAATATGATTGGTGAAATCATAAAAGATGTGTTACTATAGGTGCAAAATAGAATACTCAACTTGCCTTAGTGAAATGTGTGACGTTATTATGGATTGAAATTTTATTCTTTCATCATCATTTTGATGTTGAAATAATGTTGGTATATTTATAAAGTTGCGTAAAATATGAAATATGTAAATTTTCATCCGTTCAAATTACACATGTAAAAGATGTGTTATTATAGGTGCAAAATAGAATACTCGACACACCTTGGCAGAGGTGCAATATGATTATGACCACAACTTTCGAGGGGTTGGAGTTGGACATGTTTGACAAAAAGAAAAAAATTATATATTTGATAATAAATTTACTATTTTGGTTCTAAAATAGAATAGAAAAATGAAAAGCGTCCATCCAGCCCAGGTGGCCTTCAATGGGTGGAGTATGGTCGCGTCTTCTTGTGGAGAACATAATTTTTACGCATATTTGATATCACCCAATTGGTATCAAATTAAATTAACCTAAAATTGAAATTCTTTCACAGATTCCCTTGTTCATTTTTCAACTCCCGTGAACCCAATTTTCCATTAACTGTAGGTTTGATTGCTTGTGGGCCGGAAAAAAAGAAAGTTTTTCTTTCCGGCTGCAAATTGGAAATGGTTTCACCGGAAAACACGAATTGGTTGTATGACTACGAGGTCGAGGATATCCCGATACCCGTTGGGAATTTATCTGCTCTACCAGCTGGTTTTTCTTGGTCTATTCAAGCTTCGAATGGTTCATCTAATATCAGGTAGTATTTGGAATGTATTTCTTATAACGCTTGTATTTGCATGTGTTGTGGCTCTTTATAAGGTTGTGGACTTCCTTCTTTCTCCATTTTGATGGGATTTTTATTTTATTTTTTGATATGGTGCTTACCCAATTAGTTAAAGTTTTTTATTTAGTTGTTTAATGTTACAAATTGGAGCCATTCTATGGAGAGTCTTTTGGGTTTTTTGGGTTTTTGTGATTTGTGAGATTTGTTCTTGAATTTCATATTTTGTACTTGGGCTTATACTCTTAACTTCAATAATTGTCATTTTGCTTTTAATTATTTCTTGTATCCATAGGTATTAGCGTTTGATTTATCAAAACTTGTATTTCAATTTACTATTAGAAGTTGATAATGCTCCAATTGCTGCAGTAGATCTTGATTAGATTTCTTCAGTGTGTGTTTGTGATCAGATTAGATGTTCGGCCTTCCTACTTATCACAACACAATCTTTCAAGCACCTAAGAAATAGGTGCTTTTTGTTTTTGTTATTCTTCGTTTTGATAAGCTTCTTAGGTGCTTTTTGTTTTCGTTATTCTTCGTTTTGATAAGTAACAAGAGAATTTCTATTGATATATGGGGATAACGTGCTGACGTCAAATTTGTTGCTAATAAGGCTTAGTTTAAACATCGTTCAAATCTTTCAAGTTCTTTTTGAAGTTCTAAGGTTTCTTTGTTAGTATCCAATTCAGTATTTTTTTTTCAATTCCATTTCACTCTAGTAAATGTCAGGTTTCACTATACTCACCCTTTTCTTTATGCCAATCCAATCTATCAATAGTGTGGGAATTGATGGCTCATTTGGGGAATCAGACCCACTGACGGAAACTGCCTCAAAAAAACGGTAAAGAGCATCTTCTTGGTTTACGTATATTCAACTGTTGATTGACTGTTCTGTGTGAGTGTGGTTTTTTTTTGTTTTTTTTTGGTAAAGATGCTCAGTTTGGAAACATTTACCAGATGCACATACTTGATACTACTCTAATTAATAGTTTTTTAACTTTAGGATTGAGGTGAGGAGTTTCTTAATCTCCTTACGTCACATCACATTTGCTTGAAACTTCAGCCTTCCCTGGCGTTTATACATGTTTGTGATGTTGTAGCATTGCTCGTCTATATAAGAAAGATGTTACAAGAGTTTGCGCTTCATGAACTGAATATTGGTTTTGTAAATTCTGACTATGTTGGAGAGGAAATTATATATGTTAGATAATAGATATGCTGTTACTACTTTGCTGCTAAACCTTCATTTTTTGTTTTCCCTCATTTTTTGCACTTACATAGACCTAGAGTGGAATCATGCGCTCCATCAAGTTCCAAAGCTTGCAGAGAAAAACAACGGAGGGACAGGCTAAATGACAAGTTTGATCATGTTCTCTGATGTCTCCTCTGTCCTTTCCCCGTTTACTCTCTTCTAATAACTGCTTGGGGATGCTCTTTAGGTTTATGGAATTGGGTGCTCTTCTCGAGCCTGGACGACCTCCTAAAACAGACAAGGCTGCCATCTTGGTTGATGCAGTTCGTATGGTAACTCAGCTACGAGGTGAAGCCCAGAAGCTAAAACACTCTAATTCGAATCTACAGGAGAAGATTAAAGAACTGAAGGTAAGAAAGCTTTCTCCACGCCCACATATCTTTATTTATATCGTCTCCATCACCATCTGTGGATGTGAATCCAATCTTTTCTTAAAAGGATGGTGAACCAAAAGACAATCACTATGTATGCAACACTTATGCAAGTTCCACTAATTTTTGTAGGCTGAGAAGAACTATCTTCGTGACGAGAAGCAAAGGTTAAAGGTTGAGAAGGAGAAGCTGGAGCAACAAATAAATACCATGAATGTCCAACCCGGCTTTCTGCCCGCTCCTCATGCCATACCTGCTGCTTTTGCTGCCCCAGGCCAAGCTGCTGGCAACAAGTTGGTGCCTGTCATCAGTTATCCTGGAGTTGCCATGTGGCAATTCATGCCACCCACCGCTGTTGATACTTCACAAGACCATGTGCTTCGCCCACCGGTTGCCTAAGTTGGCGGCTAAATCCTATGATTGCATAGTTTGCATTTTGGTCCTACCGTTAAAAGCTATTTTGCCAATGCTCTTGACTGTTTCAGTTTTTGCTCTAACTGTCGAACTTGGATCTTGCTGATGATGGAAAGTACTTGTGGTTTCCCAACTATAATTTAGTTTATGCTTGCTTTGTTCTGTAAATGTTAGTAAGTTAATTTTGCACATATGTTTTCTAAGGATCTTTCATATGGCTTACTGTGGTGGAATGCAAACTGTAAAAAGAGACTTAACAGTACTGCTGGTCTCTTTTGACACAAATTGAAATGGTTTGGTTACAAATGGCACTCTTTAATGTTATCTGGATTGAGTGTGATGTAGCCTATGCAACTGTTTGCAAATTTTACTGAATGCTGCCAAAAAAATTTCCATATCCTATCCTTGCAGGTTTTTTGAGGCTCAGATTGTTCCATGTGCTATTTGCTTATCTGGATTGGTCTGTAAATTTCTTCTCAGAAAAAGGCCTTCCTTTTTGACTTTTTGACTCATCAAAATGGCTTCCAAATTCCTACGGATTCATCACCAAACCATCAAAATTTCTGACTCTAAATTTCACTTTCTAAAACCTAAAATCCTGCCTGAATCAAGAATTTCATTCTCACCTTTATCCCTGAAATGTTCTCTTATCTTCCACAAATCCTCCAACAACAAAAGAAGAAGCTATTCTACAAGTAAAAACTTCGCTTTCATCCACCTTGGAGAAGCCTCTCAACAACCCAAGACTTGCCGGAAAGATCAAGAAAGTGAAGCAGCCCAGATTTCAGGTCGAAATTCCGGTCATTGATGACTCTCCGGCTTCGCTCACTCAACTTGCTCTTGAAGTGTTTGGTGAAATGCCCATTAGAAGAAAAGGCTCAAAGATCAAGATTCTTATTATATGGCCAACCCAAAGCCTAACTCAAGCTGCTGCTGTGGCCTTTGAGTCTCAATCTTCAAACCTTGTCACTGAAAACATTCTTATATCGTCAGTTCTCGAGGAGGATCCCAGATGTTTGAATTCTGCTGATGTGGTGGTATTTTTGTCGTCAGAGTCTTCACAATTATCAATCATGAAGACGGTTACTAACAGAATTTATCCAAAGCCAGCAATAATTTTCAATCCTAAATGAGTTTTTGAAGAGGAGAGTGACTTTGGTGAACTGAGTGGTTTTCTGGGTACTTTTGAAGTTGTCTATTCATTTATGGGGTTGGAGAAAGGGATTTTGAGCAAGAGAAAAGGCGTGATTTTCAAATGTGCGAAAGATGGGATCTTGAGTGGTGAGAAATGGAATGTGTTGGTTGATGAAGAAGGAGAATTGAAGGTGGTTTCGACTTTTAAAACGCGGCCATCAATCGTTGAAGTCGAGAACGTTCTGTACAATTTAATGGCTATCAATTCTCCCATTACAAAGTCTGCTAAGTTCTTGAAGGAATTAGTGTCCAATGTGACAGGGAAGAAAAGTAAATGATTTCGTGAAAATGAGAATTTTTTTACTACTCTATTATCACACTTTTGAGAATCTGTTTGTTAAAATGTCTGAATGAAATAAGAATCTTAACAAAATATAATGGGCTGTTCTTTTTGTGTTTCAGTTTTGTGTGTTGAGTTTTGAATTCATTTTGAATTTTGTGTTTTGAGTATCTATTTTGATATTATTAAAAATGTGTTCTTTTTGACATTTTGAAAAATTGTTATGAAAACACCCAAAACGCGTTTTGAAAATTTTGGTTTGATTATAATTGAAAACACTGAAAACGACAAAGTTGTCGTTTCGAGTTTTCTTTGTAAATTTATAACTTGTTTTCAAAAACGTGTTTTCGAAAATAGGAAAGAGAACGCGTTTTCACTATTTTCGAAAATCGAAAACAGAAAACGGCTTGAAAACGATAAAGAGAACATACCCTAAGACTTCTAGTATTGGTTTCAACATGTGCTCCTGACCTTGCCTCTGTTGTTTCATAATAGTTGGCATTCCATTATGAGAAACAAATGTGCGTTTGATTACCTATATTTTTCATGGAAAATGTTTTTTTCACCTAATTTTCTATTTTTGTGTTGTTTGATTGACAAATTTTTCCACGAAAAATATTTTCCTACTTTTAATCACGTGACCCATATTTTCCCTAAAAATAAGGAAAATATTTTCTTTAGAGAGATGTGATTTAATTTTTCAAGTAATTCACTCTCTCTCTCATCTATCCATAAATAAAAAATGGATAAGTATAATATTTTCTAGGTTTATAACTAAATCAATGGACATTTAATTAAAAATTTCCATACAAATAATTTCTAAGCAATTGAATTGCCTAGCATTTATTTTCTTTTCAAGCAAATCTCATGCTCGCAATCAAACGCATCCGAAATGTTATATGAGCACATCCCAATAATTTACGTTAAATCGTAAATCTTGATGTGCCTCAAGGCTTGAAGAAATTAAGTACTCCTTATTAAAATATTTAAAAAATCGAAAAAAATATAATATATCAAGAACTTCGAAATTTAGGAAGAGTTTCAAAATTTGAAGCCTGTGGCTATTACAATCTGCACGGAAAATGTGCAGATTCATCCATTGTGAAGAACCTTCCATTTTCATTTACAGGTGAAGAGCCTGAATGAATTGGCTCTAAGATGCTCTTATATGACATCCCTTGATGAATCTGTCCGAAAAGTTGACATACTTGGTCCATAGAGGCCGTAGTTGTGGAAATGCTATATCTAGCCATGGTTTTGCTCGACCATTAAAGTGGATGACACCGGCACTTTCAGCATCTGCAATCGTCGTGTTTTCCTGGTATCCTAGTCCTAGCATGTGCCAAAAGGGATCGATCGCGTAGGCATGTCCATGAAAAGCTATTAGACCGGGAGGTAAAGTTCCTAGCTGCCACAAACTTAAGTCGGATTTTATGTTCTGCAATGGGTGAATTAAGACATTGTCAGCAAATATTTGATATAAGAAATTTTACAATTCCAGTGTTATACAAATATTCCTTGCCTCTTCAATCCAGTGATGGTATGTCTGGCTAATATTTGTTTTCCTCCATGCGTCTAGATCGAAGATGTTCATGCCATAGGCCCATGCACATTCATTAGGATTGAAATTCTCTGCTATCAGAGGATGAGAAAAGTTCAAATAACTTTTGAACTTCTTCGACATTACATATTTGTCCTCGCCTATACATGTTTCGACTGCTCCATTGACCTTTCCATTCATGTCGATATCCCACAGAGGTGAAAGGTCAGTTTGCACCACGATGTCATCGTCCAGGAAGACAATCTTTTTAAGACTGGGATACAACTGCAAACAAAATGCATTTTGTGTATTAGACTAAAGCTCTTAAAAGGAATTTTAGGGAAAGCCAAGCTACTTTGAGACTCACCTCTGGCAAATGTATCCGAATGTGATTCATCACTGAATTGTACTTAGGACTAAGTGCCTGCAATTTTGCAGCAATGACTTTAGGTTGTTCGGTGTTATTTGCCACAATGGCTGATGATCCTCCTCTAAACTGCGAGCGAACTTTTTGGTCTTTCTCCATTGCTTCCAACACGGGGACCTTCCCCTTTGTTAACCAATCAAAATGGTGCAATGCTTTAACCTCAATGATCGCGGGTGTCAAATGATGCAGTGAAAACCATGCCTGCATTGGATGGTAGGTCTTTCTATCTGTAATTATGTGCAGGACTACCCTCTCAGGATGCAATGAATTTTTCACAAGTGATGATGCAACAACAGAGGCGGCAAGGACATTGTCAGAAGCGAGTACAAAATGGAAGAAGGAGTTATCAACCAAGGCAGGAACGAATTCTGCTGATGGTAGCTGGAGACGAGCATTGGAATTAGTAGAATGCTCATTTGCTAACCTTAGAGCGAGACAATGCAGTTGTTTCGGTATGCTACTTGATGCCACATGGCGATACAGGTATTCCTGGATTTTCGCAGTTCTGGTCCTTTGTTCGAACAATGTCACCTGTGAGAATGAGAGAGATCAGCCATTTGACAGCTTAGGGAGAAATAATTTGCAATCTGTATGTGTGTTCGTGTTTATCAGATGTCGTTTTTGATGATTACCATAGCTTTGAGCTTGACAGCAAAGGTCTTTGCATCTAACTGTCCATCTTTCAACTCAGCAACAAAATCTTGCAGTGTTTGAGGAATTTCTGGTCCTGGTTCTATTTCACTTTGATTAGTAGGCTCTTCCAGAACTTGATATATAACTTCAGGAACCTAACAGAGAGAGAGAGAGAGAGAGAGAGAGAGAGAGAGTGAGAGCAGTTATTTCAATAATTCCATACTATCGAATGGCGTCTCAAAAATCGAACAAGTTAAAAACATTGATGCCCACTAAATCTTTAGCGAAATTTCATCGCTAAATTTCATTTTGTTATAAGCTGGTAATCGAACTTAACCAACGCGAAATTTCGCTAAAATTTTAGTAACTACCGGTGTATGAAATTATGTGAAGACAAAAACAGGGTTCAGGACATTACGGTTGCTTCAAGTCTTCTTCCCAAAATTTTTGGCCCTAACTTTTTCCCCAAGCAGCCTACATTTGATGAGAAATCAAAGATTTTATCACTACTAAAGTTGAAGAGAAAATAAGGTAAATTTCATTTGCGGTAACTATACTTTCCCTTGATGTCGATGAGATAATTAAATCGGGTAAGTACACGTTTTAATTTGATTTCAATTAAGGTAACTTTATTCAATTCCACCAACATAAATTACTCACTTGATAGTCGATAAACAATGACTATCACACGTAATTGTTAATTGCTAACGTGGAATTAGTACTATTTTAGAGAAATAAATGGCGACTATAATTTTTTGATTGTCACGTCATTGATTCCCGTTAGTTCAAGTGACGGAATTGGATGGAGTAACCAATTAAAATCAATTAAAGTGCAGTTATTAAATTGAGCAAAACTGATGTACTATTATCTACTTGACATTAGGTGAAGTTATAATTACTCTGAATGGTTTATCTGAGAAAATTTAACTTAATGGATAGCTTGGAAGTTCAAAATTTAAAGGTACATGGATTCCAGCAGTAAAAGTAGGGGAAAAAAATAACACACATTTGGAACATATTGATATGTGACAAGACATTCACTACATTTTTACAACTTTCAAATTTTAAAGAATAAATCCGCACGTACAGGAAATTTTCACAGATTTTGCACAGGAAGACAACTGTATTGGCTGCTACCTATGTAAAACCTATGAAAATTTCCTTGTACTTATAGCATTTCTCAATTTTAAAAAACTTCGTTTGAACTAGTTTTATTTACGGCATCTTCAAATATAATTACTAAAGATTAATAAGAAAATTTTATGTTAGCAATAATTTTATAAAAAATGTCTTAGTAAATTTAATTATTGATATAATTTCTATCGTTCAATAAAGTTATAAAAATATAAAAATTTAACATAAATTTTTAAAGTTTGTCGATAATTAAACAATATTTAAGAAAATAATTTAAGACTAGGAAGAGCTTATTAATTAGTAATATTAACAACATAAATCGTTTAATAAATTAACTCAACCACGAAATTTTTCTAAATAAATTAATTAGTGAAAATATGAAAATTAAATACTAATAAAATATTTCCATCAAGAATAGAATAAAATTACAACTAATAATTTATCTATCCATGATATTTTAAATTAAAAGAAAATATTGTCGTCTTTGAAAAAAAAAAAAAACCTTCCATACCCATCGACGATGCGAATAAACCACAATCTTCAAAAACCCATTTAGGATCATTAATCTGCTTGTATGTATATATGTATGTATCTATACGTGTGTACATGTGTATCGAGAGAGAGAGAGAGAGAGAGAGAGAGAGATACCAAGGGTTGAACATTTGGTTTCTCCATCAATGGTATCCACAGCAGTTAACACAAACACAAAACGAAGAAGAAAAGTGAAGAACAAAAGCGAATAAAAAACCATTCGATAAGACAATCTTCTCGATCCAATCTTCACTTTGATAAATTCTCTCACACCTTTTGCTGGTAAAACAGTGACATGCCTCAAACTTGGAGATATATGCAGCTGCATTTTTTTTCAGAAAAATACCCAGGAATTACGTATACACACAGGAAAACTACGAACCCTATATTTATTTAGCAATGCAGCCAAGAATATGTGTTCGAAATGCAAAGAAGATGTGAGAGAAATGCTGTAAAAGGAAGGTTTTGAGGGTGCATGTTTCGGGTTGCTATCAGTTACCTAAACTTGCTTCGAATTTAGGTTTACAATTTTGAGGTGTACAAACGTGTTTCTTTTTTAAACAAGGAAATGTAAATTTGGCAGAGAAGAGGAGGGTTTGTTTGAAAGAAAAGGACTTGAGACTGACTTGGTGTTGAAGAAGAAAGGTAAGAGAGAGAAACGCAAATGTTTTAGAGAGAGAAGTGGGAGTTATACTGTTTTGTTTGGTGGGGTTTCGCTTTGCCTCCACATGAAGTATTTTGAAAAAACCATTTTAGGTTTGGTCTTCGACACAAACAGAGTTTCTAAATGGAAAATGACACTATCTTTTCTTTCCTATTTTTGGGTCTTTGTGGTTATGTAGGTTCATTGTGTGGGCTGGTTAGACCATAAAAATACAAGGGGTGAACAAAAGTATCAAGTTGTCGTAATTGGAATGAAACGGTCGATTCAATCTGGTCCCGTTCGAGTTTTTTAATCGATTTCAGGTAATAAAACCAAGAAATAGATCGACTTTTTAAATCAATTTTGGGTACTAGAACCAAGAAATGGATTTGATCCGATTCTTTATTCTAGTACCAAAAACTTAAAACGCAAAATGAATTGAACTTTTAATTTATTTGGTTCAGTTATTCATAGAACTTTAGTAGATAGTTAATGTAAATTCTCTCCTTACTATCATGGAACTTTAGTTATGGAACCGAAACGTTCCATAATTACATTTGAAACAAATGGTTCTATTTATAAGATTCTCATTCATTCTTGATTTTGTTCGATTCTCTTTGAAGATGGACCATGTCCACCATTTAAAAAAATGTCCCGACTCAACAAATTCTTTATATTGTCGATCTGCCTTTCCAAGTGTGCTAGAATATTTCATACTCTCACAGCACCTTGAAGCCTACCCTGGAGGACCTGGACGGGTTGCATATTCCAACTTACTACCAAATCTTGAGGAAATATATCTCCATTCCTCCGAGTAAATTGGAAAGCATTTCAGGTTTTGGTGATTTTCTTGGTCTATGTTTTTCCAGACTAAGGATCACAAATATTTTTAGCTGTCCCCAACTAGAATTCTTTTCTCTGTTGAGGGTTCGGGACGAACCTCTGTAAAACTAAAAGAGATCAGAAGCTAAAATCTTGTTTTTAAAAATAACTTAGAAAGAAGATACGGTTACATTTTGTGGGATGGGATGAAATTGACACTCTCTCTCTCAACGGTACGATTGAGCAGCTTAGTCCATAAGATATAGTTTTAACAATAATGGAAATAGAGAGACGTGACATTAAAAATAATAAACAGATAGCAATCAGTAAAATACAGCAACAGTTTGCCTTTATTTACATATTACAAGTAATTATAGCATCTGTAGTCTGTATTTGCGCAGTCAAAGAGAATAAAAACTAACATCAAGTTCTTCAAACTTCCACATCACATCCAAAGCTCCTATTTCTCACTCTATAATCCACTCGAGAGCTATGAAACTTTTAAGAAAGCTTCCCAGAGAATAAAAGAATACCTTAAAACCTGGGCAAATCATAACATATGATAAATTACTCGACTGGGAAAAGTGCAGTCTACGTAAAGTTCTGAGCAAATAACATGGTAAACAATTAGCTAATAGGAGGGGCCGGGGGGAAATCAAAGCTGGACCTGCAAGGAATACCTTTAATCTCGTCACCTTCTTGAGATTAGTTCTCCATAATCTTCAAGCCATCTCTATTATTTACAGAGATCTAAGACTCCCCCATCGTGGAGTTTTGTTTAGTAATTACAGTCCCGAGCCCAGTATTCACTATGTGAGTATCATTAGTATATGCAAAGATCGTATTTGTTTCAGTTGGGACCTGAAGACCATCCCAATGTGTTTCTTCAGCATCATTGTTTGATTCAGACACTATAATGCCAACGTTGTTCGTACTAGAACTGCTCCTGCAGGTAAGTTCTCCATTCGCAGACCCCTGATATAGTGTTTGGCCATTGTTGCAAGTATTTATAACAGGAATCCTGAACGACGATGAACTTTATTATTTAAGATAAAATTGGAAAATTTATGAGAAATCAAAACAAAAATTAAGATCACAACATCAATGAAACCACAAAAAACCAAAAGAAACTGAGGAGTTAAGATAGACTACTGGAAAATAAACAAGAATGGAACCAGACAAAGATCCTGCTTTCTATAGCCCCACCCCCACCCCCACTCCTGAGTAAATGACTCGTCCGTAGCCGAAACACACAGTGCAATCCCTTAGTACACGATACTTATTCGTGCCGTGCAACCGAATGCAACAAGAAAAATAAGACTGTCCTGAGACGAAAAGAATTTAAAGAACCATCTCAATGTACCTCACTTGTGGGAATTTAAAAGCTTGAAGATGATCAAACACTGGAAACGAGTTTTTTGACCTCATTTCAAGCGAGTGAACAGGGATAGTTTCAATCTCAATCTCTCCCCTACAAGCACCTTCCTCATCTAAATTAAAGCCATCGGTCAGCATCAACTGAAAATATATCTGCCCATAAATGTTACAAAAACAAATGATGTCATTTTGACGAAGATAGCACAATTTACTTAAACACCATCCTCTACTTTTCCGTGGAAGATAAAGTACCTCAGATCTCAAGCACAATGGATTCTGACTGATATGCATCCGGAGTTCTGCCCCAGAGATATACATTTGGTCTCTTTCTTCAGGAATGTTATCATTTGTGGTTGTAACCATGACATTGGAAAGTACATTGTTTTTGTGTCTCGTGCTTTCCAGGAATACTTTACTGCTATCTGAATTTACTTTTTGAGCATAGATATTATCTTCTTGCTCCTTATGGTTTTGTTTTTGACAAATATTCCACTTCTGAATTGGCTCCACAGCTAATCTTGTACCACAGTTGAGGCCTGATTCACAAGTGGTACTCGCTCCAGGCAAAGATGTTATCCTATCAACCACAGGAGAGAGCCGCAGTGCATATTGTACCACATTACCAGGAGAAGAAAAAACCATCAGGTAATCGTTTTTCTTAGGACAACTGGTATCTGCATACAAATCATTGGCTTTGCAGTTGTAGAAAGCAGAAGCAATTACTCCAGAGAGAGAACTTATCCGCCCAGTTGCAGCTGCGGTAGCACCCCTCAACGTGTTGCTCCATCCACTATTTCCGCTCCTTATTCTGCTAACAGCATTAACTGTAATTGGGGGCCCAGATATGCAGACACTCTGTTGAGTTAGCACCTGCAATCCTGAATTTGGTGGGTCGCAAATCGTGGGCTCTGCCATCAAGCAGGATCTGCTGTTTTTGGTACTAAAACAAGCATCAGTGGATACTGACCCCCCTGAAGGAGAAATTGGAAAGAGATGACTCGTTCCTCTAGAGGAACTAATCATAATCCATTGACTATCAATGCTAAAACTTATATCCTGTATGACCTGAGAAAAGATTACCCAAGAAAAAGAATCAGTTCCTTTCAGTAACAAACTCAATCAAATAAAAGAAAACCACAAATCTAGCTCTTACAGCATTTGTGAAACCACGTTGAAGCCTATAAATATGGCAATAAGAAGGGCCAGATGAAGCTCCAGAATGTCCAGGCATAATACCGAAAACATTGATATTATGACCCTGAACTGAAGCTGTCACTAAAAGGTTGCCGCTAGGATCAAAGCACAGTGATTGAATAGGACTTTTATGTGCCCTAAACTGTGCAACAACAGTTCTGGTGACGGTGTCTCTGACAATGACCTGACAGATGAATTACGAACAATAATGAGAGTAAAGTTTTAAACTGAAATGCATAGGCATTAAAATAGAAAGAATTAAACAGTTCCCTACACAGTTTAAGCATGGAGAGCACAAAGAAAAAACAAGTGCCACGACTTACAGTCAAGATATAGTCGCATTAGGCTTAATAACTTGTGGAGGTCAATTTGACAGGAATGACAACAGTAGCTTAGCAAATACACACAAATGGTGTGCAAAAACCAGAACTAAGACTCACACTTCAAAAATTATTTCGTACCATGCCAACATCCTCTGCATCAGGCAAAAAGCCAGTAGCAACACCATTTTCCTTCCCTCGAGCAGTCCCAGATTGCGAGTTGTTGCCTTCAGGTACCAGCTCAGAGTAATATCTTGATAGTTTCTTATAACCCTTGTCTCCTAAAGTCACAATGCCAGCAGCAAGTTGCTTGCTTGACTCTTTTGCATAATGTGCAATGAGGCTTTCATTTGAAGCAGGATTAGGAAAACTAGCCAAGGGGTTAAGGCTTTCTGGACTCACACGCCCAGAATCTGAATTTGCAACTTGACTCCCACTATAAGCCATCCATCTGGGACCCACTGCAAGCGGCCCAAAGCCTATATTTCCAGACCCAGAACTCCCCATAACAATCGGATTTGTAAGAATTGTATACTCTCCCTCTAGTGTCACAGCATTGAAACAGTGTATCTGTAAAATGGAATTCTTATTCATATGTCTGACAACCAGACACTAGAAAAAGGCAGCTTATGAAAGGGAAAATGTGTTTTAAAGAATTTAAGGATAAGTAAGCATACCTGATTCGACTGCAAAACAGCAACAACTCGAGAGCTGCATCTCACTAAATGAATAACTGATCTAAACCTTAAAAGATGTATATATGATTGAGATCTCAAGGAATAAAACCAAACCACAGTAGGAACACAACTACCATTAAGTGAACCACGGTATTGTTGGATGGACCCATTACAAGGAGCACCTAACCTCTCCTGGTTGTTATTACCTCCAGAGAAGGATCCATCAGCACAGATGATCAGCAACGGGCAACTGTCCACAAATTTATCCCCAGATTGCTTCGATGCCATCGGTTTTGGTAACATTTGCATAAATGAAACGGGACCATCATGCCTGGAAACTAAGTTCTGCACATTGGCTGCTTCTTCAACATCCCAAACCTGAAATCCGTAGCTGTACCCCAGCAAGAGAACTTGTCGGGTGATACCTCCCTCATCTTCTAATTTGTCAAACCCAGCCCAGTTAACCTTAATAGGTAATTGGAAAATAAAAATTGATCAGCTCCACCTACTAGATCTAGAATACACGAATAGGAAACATATAGTTATTAAAATGAATCAGCACGAGATGCTTAAAGATAATAGAATCCCTTACAGTAGGAAATGTACTTGTCACGGATCAAATAAATGGGCGCTACAAGTTCAAGTGCATAAAGCATAAGTGCTACGAGTTCAAGTGCAAAAAGCATATCCTAACATTGATTATAGTCGTAAAAAATGTGCAACTGAAGCAATGAACAAGAATCACTTTTGAAGGATTGAACTAATGGGAAAACCGTAAGCTCTCAATGAAATTAATACAAACTATGTAACACAACACCATTTAAACAGAAAACTAGCATTCGAGGAATATTTGCGGTAATAACACTAAATCAGATCATAATCGTCAATAAAAAGTCACATGGGCAGACCAAATAAAAATTTCAATGAATGATTAGTAAAAAGCCACGATAAATGCTAAAGCATGTGATCTTCGATCCAAAATTTAAGTCTCAACAATAATGCAACTTTGTCCAAATATTGGAGCATGGAAATCAATGACAAACACTCTCCCAAACTCGTAAACTAAAAAAAAAAAAACTTAAAAAGAGTATAAGAACAAGGACCAGAAAGTCCTCTGAACAATTATGAAGTAAATTTCAGTATTTTAACCAACAGCAGATTGCAAAACTGCCAAATTAGATTGAGAAGGCGGGATTCTATTAAATGTTGAGAAATTCACGTGTCCTTCCTCCTCCTTCCCACTCCAAAAAATGAAAAAGGGAAATAAAAAGGGAAAAACTTGACAGAGAGAGCAAAAAGGCCCACTGACCCCAAACAAATTCACGTGCAGATACAACCAATTTTCCAATAATAGTAGTGACAGGTACATTGACAAGGCAAAGCGCTGAATGTTTGAAACATAATACAGACAACTTCGCGGCAGCAATAACCGAAACCATCAAAACAGAATACAGACAGCTTTATGAACGCCGCAACGACTGGAACCATAAAAAAGAATACAGACAATTTTATGAATGCCGCAGTAACCAAACCCATCAACATTCTACAAATTTAAAGCCCTTATATTTTATTCCAGGACTACTGTACAAAAAGACGTTGCATGATTGACATAGGTAACCAGTTCAGACGTAAAGGACCATAATGAAATATATTCATGTGATAAAAAGATCCATACATATACATGATTCTGTAATAGAAAAATACAAGTAATAACCAGTTTTATCTAATTGAATATGTACGCTATTTTTTGTAAAAATAAATAAATAAAAATCATGCCCGTGCTATTGCTAGAGAAGATATTATGCAAAATAAGATACTATATATCCTAGCACTTATAAATCCAGAAACTTCAACAACTAGAATTGTAGCAAATAATACATTCCACTGCTGCATAAAGAAACTAGTTGCTGTAATTCTCTCTTAACCCACAAAGGGGGAAATATAAGAATAACACGCTCCTAAAGATCAAATCTGCAAAACACCATGAGTTCAAGACTTCAAGCTGCAAAATTTTTACCTTGATCTGAAAATAATCCTTCAAAGGTAAAATTTCCAAAAATGGCAGCAGAGGCTATTTAATTGCAAACTTTACATGCCCAGAATACAATTTTTTTCCCATTTTGGAAGCAAAAAAAAAAATCAAATAGTCTCCATCGTACAGTTACACGCGGGATGCAGCAACAAATTTCAGCAAACAATGTATTCATTCAAGAATAACAATATTGGGCTGTATATAACTAAACGTGCTGAAAGTGCATAAATTTCTCTTAATTATCCATATTAAAATTTCCGATTCAGAGAAAAAATGGTTTGAAGTCTCACCTGCCAATCGATGGATTCAGAGTCTCTGTCCCCAATGCCCGAAGCCGCGGACCTCACTATGGAGGCACCGGAGGAAACAGTCGTCAAGTAGCTTGAAAGAGCCTTGAATGATGTAGGAAGGATCCCATTATTAACTCGACCTGGCCTTGGCACCGCCGGCCAGCCATCACCGCAACCAATTTTCCGGTCATCGTTCCTCATCCCCAAACTTCAAGACGGAAGCGAAAATCTCAAACTTAAACAGCCGAAAACACACCGCTAACAGCTGTTCAGCTCTATTGTCAACGAACATAACCCCTTTATACCACCGATAAATCAAAAGCCCACAGAAAACTCGATGCCCTCAGCTTACAGGTGTAAGCAGTTTTCGCTCACAGTTCAAAAACCATGCTGCTCGCAACAAAAACACGGCTCCACCACACTTGCCCAGCGTCATCCTCTACTTTTTTCCTCTTCACCATTTCATTAATGGCACCAACACTCAGAAAAATATTGTTAAATGTATAACATTAAAAGGGTGGCTCTATGAACTCTATTATTACAAATTTTGATAATACAGACAACAATATTCCCCGAATAAAAATAATTTCATCGTCAGTGATTTTTGTTCTTATCTGCCTCTATACAAACCTAAAACAATCATACAAAGAATATATACAAATTGAATCCAGGAATTTGAAGAGTTGAAATCAAATTGAGCTTTTTATTATGTTCGATGATTTCCGAGATTGATGATGCTAGAGTGAGAAAATCAAATGCATATTAGAAAGAAAGAAAGTTTGACGGATTGGGATTACGAAGAAGGGCGAAGAATTAAAAATCTCTCCGACTCTTCACGTCTCTCACGGTCAACAGAATTGTGGCACCGTAAGCAGTAAAATCAATTCAAAATTAAGGTTATTCAAAATTAAGGTTTCTGACATTTTCGATTCGATTAAATTCTAAAAAAAAAACATTAATGGGTCTAATTCTTAGAACAAATAACCATTTGATTGTGAGAATCAAAATCAACTTTTATTAATTATATATAATCAAAGAATCACGTCAGAAAAATTCAATCGTTAACTCATTCATTCACGTCACTGAATCGTTGTTGTTAGACAATATTTTATACAACTATTTTATTTTATATGGGATGGAACTTGATGTATAAGTACTTAAATTATGACCATGTTTTGTTTGTTGGTTTGGATTTTCGTGAATGAATTTTATTACACAATATTCCATTTGATTATCGATAATTTTAAGTTGAATTTATTAAATTTTTTTTTTATTTAGGCATATGTAACTAACTTATGTATATAATGATAAATTTTAATTTGTATTTATCATTTGAAAATTTAAATAACTTATGTACTATAACTTAAAACTAAACCAAATCCATTTGATTCTAGGTTTCATAGCGACGATGGATTTGAAGGAATTGATATGAAAAAATTTTGATTTTTTTTTGGTTCAATAGTTCACGTTGTTTTTTTTTTTTGGAATTAATTTAATTAAATTTTAAGACATTGGATTAATAAATCTCACGTAATGTGTCAATATTAAATAAATAATAGTTTATAACCGAAATTTATATTTAATTTTGAGTTTAAACTATGGAGTTTTGTTACAGCGACAGTTTTATTGATATTTCATGATTTGACAAGCAATTTGCCGATTTTTCAAATCAATGGTCTAAATTTTTTTTTACACATAATGTCCAAAATGAATGTCAATGTAGGATTTTCCTAAACTATGAGAGATTATCGTGAACGAAACAAATACTAGGAAAATATTGGTGTATTTTAAGGGACGTGGTGGTCGTACAGATCAAAGAAATTTGTGTAATTTGGAGTTGAGAATTAGATCGGACGGTTAGGAGAAGTGGAGTATGATAAGACGCGTGGAGCGGTGGAGTATGGGATGAAGCAATCAAAATGTAGACGCAATGCGACTGAGAATGTTTGGCGCATAGTCTTTTGGGTCAAGATTTTAGTTTGACCATTGTAGGTTAATTGGAAGCAATGGATCTCTCTCTCTCTCTCACGACATGCTTGTAACCTCATTTTAGTAAAGTAACTAATATGAGAATTTTTAATCAATCATAAGATAATTTTAATTTTAATTTTAATTTAATACAATGTTTTTAGTGGATTTGATGCGTGTGAATATAGATTGTCACAATAGATTAGTCGAACTTGATAAAGTAAATGGCAAAAACGTTAATTTTCACAAGCATGTGTTGAAAAAATTATTGTTGTCTATTCTCGTCATCAAAATTTTATAAATGCTAATATTGAAATTGAGAACCTGATTTTAGAAGGTCAGAAGGAAAAGTGTCCACACATCTTGAAGTGTCGGGAAGTTGAATAACAAGATTCTTGTTTTCGATCGATAGTATTAACCAATCTCACTTTGAACATCTATGCAAAGTAATAATCAGAAAGTAAAATTGTTCGTTATTAGTGTGTAGTTTCACTTCTAGCATCAAGCCCATCACTATTGTTGCACCCCAAAATTTGTGAAGAAGTCATGTAAGCACCATCAAGGAAACGAGCCCGTGTAGGCCTTTGACGACATGCCATGTGGCTTTTGATTGTACCATTGAACATCAAGTGATGCAATTGACTCATCAAATGTTGTTTTTTGACTGTACCATGACATCCTTCCAAAGAACCACCACAAAGTACGGGCCTCGCATGCCATTTGAACCCTTTATCGACATATAATTGTGGTAAAGCCCACACTTTAGACGTTTTCAAAAATTCGCCAATTATCGACATAAATTTCACCGTACCTTGCATCAATATCAAATCAATGCTCACGCAAAAACCTTTAAATTTTCTAACAGTAACATATCATCTATCATGACAATTAGCCACATGGCATGAACATGTACATATATGCCTCGATAGGTATCATTGTTTTCATGAAGAGACGCACACTAATAACGACACTTTGTATTTAACAAGGAGAAATCGGTTGATTCTGCTTCACATTTTAAATAGTTCCACTTGCCATGCTAGTCTGTCCATGCTCGGGGGTTGTTAGTTCTTTCAAATCCTTGTGTAACATAACACGAATCAATACATCATTCAACTTTACTTGTTACAAATCAAAATTGATTTTTCCATAAAATTTCTTCCGCACGTATTTGACACTTAACCATATCTTCTACGTGCTTCTATACTTTGATCAAACTTGTGCTCTGCCACCTGTATTCATTGTTGGGAATTGTGAATAATTACTTGATTTGCCCATAGAGTCTTTGATCAAAGAAAAATAGCTCGCACAAAAAAGCATAAAAGATGGAGAAATTTTACACCCTCGAGTATCGAAGGAAATATAACTTAGGCTTTATCACACCCACAATTTTCTACACTTGGTACATATCGAAAGACAACAAAAAATTCCTTATTTGCTAGACCCATTGTTCGCCTTCTATTTCATACTAAATACAAGAATAAACCACGTCAATATATTGTGATGTAATATCCTGTCAAATTTTCATTTCTTTTCAATGGTTAGACACTTTGACAGCATTCCCGTTTAAGTAAAAACACCTTTACTTTTTTGATTTATACCTAGGCTCATTCAATTTTTTTTTTTTTAATCCAATTCATAAGAATCAATAGAAAAGGCAAATCCCTTGTGTACATCAGATTCGGTTCACTCAATTGATAGTGACTCCTTCTTACCTTACTTCAATTCGATAGGGAAGATTAGAGTAAGAAGTTGGAACTTGCCCTTTCCAACTCACATTTTGGTAGAAAGCGCATGCAGCTTGTTGCAATTTTCTCAAAGTCATTCTAGCTTAATTACTTGAACTATGTTGGATTCTAGTTGGAATCCTTCACCCTTTCCTTCTAGTAGCATAAAGTCGATGTATACTTTTCCGATTTTTTTGACATTTGATAGGAGGTGTCCGATTTTAACATCGTTCAATGTATTGATAAATTACTTCTCAATAAAATAATTCTACACTCATAATTTTTTCTACTTTCTAATCACACATTCTCCAAATAATATTTTTTTACAAAATTTATTATAAAGAAAACTCTAACCAAACATGGGCTTAATTGGATCCTTTTTTGCTTGATTCGTTTGCGTCCCTAAACGTAGGCAACCGTAGCACCGACTTAAGAATTGAATATCGATCTTTCTGTTGAATTTTCTAATTCATTTGTGATTAAGAATTAAAGGGTATGAAGCGAGTGCTTCTAGCTGCTTCGCTTGCTTTTGCGTGCAATTTGAAGCTTTTTAACTAACGCTTGGTTAAGAGTTAAGACATTGAAAAGTAGAAATAAAGTTAACTGGGTTATTGTCATTAGCCCACTTCTTTATTTCTTTTCAATTAAATAAAACACCAAGTTCTCGAAAATATCAATAGTTTCTTCTAAATTACAAAATCAAAAAGATTAAATGTTTTGACAATTATTTAATAAATATTTACATTCAAACACAATAAGGTGTGATTTAAATTTGAAGGAAAGTGTATGCTTACAAGGTGGTATTATAATTCTTCCAAAGAGAATATCATCTTCTTGAAGCAATTTACTACTTTATTCAAAAATATTAAACAATTTTAAAAACTTTAGCTAAATTAATGGAGTGGCAAAATGGAAATAATGAACAAGTGAGATGTCAAAAATGGAATTTTAGATTCTTAAAGTTTCCTAAATCACTTTGATTAAAAAACCCGACAAAAAACTCTTCTGACATTTCGACCCGCCAGTTACTGAAGTACAGCATCCCGAGATCCAATATATGGGCTGGAATCCTCTGCTACGCATTCACTCCATCTAATAATTACCGTCCAATAATTGACCGATAAATTCTTCAATACACCTGGGCGACGTTCTGTCTCTCATACGTGCCACGAATATCTGAACCCCAGTCGCACGTGCCAATCGAATCTCTCTCTTTTCTTTCACACGGAATGTTTATCGCTTAAAAATTCGATCTTCTGTTTATAACATTCCCCTAAACACAGACACAGCAATCTCTGGGTTTAAGCGGCTTGATTTTGATTTTCCGGCACCGCTTCTCATTTCCGGTGGCCGGCAGATCTCAGCGATTGTAATAAAGATGGAATCAATTTTGGCGCGAGCTTTAGAGTATACGCTAAAGTACTGGCTGAAATCATTCAGCAGAGATCAGTTCAAATGGCAGGGGCGAACGGTACAGCTTTCCAATTTAGGTAAAATTTGCTTTCATTTGCTTAATATGATAATTCTTTTTAGATAGAGAAGATGGCGGAATTTATTTGGTGGTGTTTGTTTTTATTTTTTTGGTAGATTTAAATGGAGATGCATTACATGCAAGTCTTGGATTACCGCCGGCGCTGAATGTCACCACTGCGAAAGTCGGAAAATTTGAGATTATTGTCAGTAACTCCTCAACTTAATTAAGCAAACAATCGAATTTCTGGATTTCTTTAAAGCTGGAAAATGCAAAAAATTTTGGAATTCTGATGATCTGGAGATTGTTTGTAATTCTCTTAGCTGTTGAATAGAATTATAATTTTGGTTAAGTAAATTCCCTGGTTTTAAATTAGTATTTTTTTTTATTTGATTTTAAAGCTTCCTTCAGTGAGCAACGTACAACTGGAGCCAATTGTGGTGCAAATTGACAGACTCGACTTAGTTTTGGAGGAAAGTGATGATATAGATGCATCTAGGAGCACGAGCAGGTACATTCAACAGGCTCGACAAGCTTATTTTTGTTGAAGATTGATTCTTATTTTCCTCAGTTAACTTGTCCATTTTCTATTCTACTGCTTGCAGCGCTTCATCGTCTACTAGCACTGCAAGGGGTAGTGGGTATGGATTTGCAGACAAGGTCATTCTCTATAATCTATTGTTACGGTATAGAAGTTTGAGTTATGATATCAGTAATTGATCTGTATTGTTTCACATACTGCATAGGTAACTCCAGATTATTAGGAATTGCAGATTGAATTTCATGGCTAGCAACACTTGATAAACTTATTGCCTCCTACTTATTTTTCTATTTCCAGATGTGCCCCTCACTCCCACTTTTTAAGTTTTTTACTTATTTTCAACTACTGCTAGTTGCAATATTTGGGTTTAGGTTTCCAAAAATCTTGCTTTTGAGCTTGCTTATTGATCAGATTGCAGATGGAATGACTGTACAAGTTCGCACTGTAAATCTTTTACTTGAAACTCATGGTGGTGTACGAGGCCGAGGAGGAGCAACTTGGTATTTTTCCTGTCATCTTTTGTTATTCATTTATTTTTGATTTGTTTTAGCAACCTGTTGCTTAATATCTAGTTCTTATTCTGAATCCTGATATGTTATAGCATCTTCCCCTAGTCTAATTTTTAGTAATGAAAGCAGCTCTTCTTTGGTGGTTATCCAATACATTGTTGTAAAAAACAAACGTAGTAAATTGATAACCCCTATAATCAATATCATTTGCTTCATTTATAGCTAAGATAGCATCCAGCGACAACAGCAAACCTGATACCTATTAATAGACGCATCAAGCATCTCTTATATTTGTCAAATTCAGAATCCATTCATAAGAGGAAATCTTGGTTTTTAATAGAGTCTTGAGTCTTAGAAAAATTTGTATTTATTTTAATAGGAGCAACTCTTAAGAAGTCACAAGTTCTGGTTTGAGGAGTTCCTGTAGAAATATTCTACATGTTATTCTGAACAAGATAGAAAAACTGACTATGCCAACATGCTATCGAAGTCCTAGGATTTTCTTTGAGCCATTGTGTGTGGCCTCCATTTTGGTTAGATACTTTTTTCTTCTCTAGATGTCCAGTCTTATAGACAAAGTTTCATTCAATTAAATATTTTAGCGGGAATTCTCTGCAACCTGAACCCCTATTGGAAAACCATAGTGCAATTTTATGCAAGTTCCAAGATTTCTATGCAAATTCTCATGCTTGTCAACTTAGCATTCCTAAATTACCCATTTAGCTAACTTATACATCTCAAAATCCTCTTCATTTTTATGTTTTGAAATTTTTTTATAGTCTCTTGATCTTCTTTAGTTTTTATATGAGGTGGAATTAGGTGGCTAGGTTCAATAGAAATCTATCAATGTAAGTACTTGAATTTAATGGTACAGATGGTGGTGGACCAAGAAGGTTTAGATGCCAGTTAAGCTCAAGGAAAATGCAGTTGAAAATATCCTAATATAACAATTTGAAGACTTTTGACAAACCTGCTAAATATGCAAAACCTACTTTGTGATTTTTGTTTCTGGTTCGGGGTTGCTAGGTCCATAGATGTACTGAATGTCTTTCTTATATTTCAGTTGTACAGGAATGGTTGATGATGCGATTAAGCATTATGTAGATTATTATCAGCTTTGAGGTATCTAAAGTGAGCATCGTATTCAGTGAACCAAGTTAGGGAAGAGATTTGAGAATCAAACAACCTGAAAGACAAAAAATTAGTTATCAAGTGACTAAGTCCCTCTATTTCTTAGTTAAAAAGTTACGAAGATAAGAGTTCGACAGCAAGGAACTATACAAAATTTTCATATACAGAAAAAAGGATTGAGAATGTGAAATGTAGGGGATGCATTTTTTAGCTTATTTAAATTTGGCGTTATATAAGCCACCGGAGTGGAAATAGTCATTCCATTTCCTTTATTATTATTATTATTATTTATTTTTTTCCTATGTTTTTTTCTCTAATATTTTCCATTTCCACCAGGGCATCTCCTATGGCATCCATCACTATTCGTAATCTTCTACTCTATACAACAAATGAAAGCTGGGAGGTTATGCTCTGGAACCTTTCATACAATCTAACTTGCATTTTTTTGTTCTTCATATGCATTTTTGTCAGAATGTTTATGTTGCTAGAACTATCTCCTGAAATAGGTTGTTAATCTCAAGGAAGCAAGGGACTTTTCAAGTGACAAGAAGTTCATATATGTTTTCAAAGTAATGATGCTATCTACCTCTTATTTTCATTTGTTAGTTTTTGCTTATTTGTAAAAAAGTGTGTGTGCATACCCCTGTTACGTGTCTACCTCTTTTCCAACTTTTGTCTGAATTCCTTTAGTATGTTTTTATATATATTGCCTGTTCACGTTCTTGTTTGTCCATCTAACTGATGCCATTTTTCTCGAGTTGAAAATCCTTCATTTTATGTTTGTTACGGTATATAACAGTATATCTTTCTATTTTTTGGTTAACAGAAACTTGAGTGGGAACATTTGTCTATTGACCTCCTCCCTCATCCCGATATGTTTTCGGACGCCAATTTTGCATTCTCTCAGGAAGGGTCTAATAGGAAAGATGAAGATGGTGCAAAGCGAGTATTCTTTGGTGGAGAACGATTCCTTGAAGGAATATCAGGAGAGGCTTATGTATGCAACTTAACATCTGAGTAGATTCTGAAGAAACTTTTCATTTTACTGGAGAAAGACTAGCTGACCTGCTAGGAAATGCTTTAACTTTGTTATTCGTCTGGGAAATATCATCTAGATGTGTGTGTGACTGAGTTTTTTAAAGTTTTATATAACAGTGGCTGAACTTCTATGGTTATGTTCAGATCACACTACAAAGGACAGAACTAAATTCTCCACTTGGGCTTGAAGTGCAATTGCATATTCCAGAAGCTGTTTGTCCTGCTTTAAGTGAACCAGGTAAGTACAAGATTTTAATGTTCTTTTTGGTGTATTCTTGGATAATTTCTTGTTTGAAATCCTTGGTTATATGCTACCAATATGTCTGCAGGATTACGGGCTCTTCTCCGCTTCTTCACGGGATTGTATGTCTGTTTAAATCGAGGAGATGTTAATCCAAATGATCAACAAGTATGAATTCATTGTCAATGTCACTTCTTTGAGCATATTTTTACTACTGACAGCTGAATTATAGTAGCTTTTGACAGTATACCTACTCACTAAACCATTTCTGCCAGTTAGCTGTATTATATATCAACTGGAATTGCCTCTTTCTTGCAGCATTCTAGCGAAGCAGCTGGACGTTCTTTAGTCTCTATAATTGTGGATCACATATTTCTCTGCATAAAGGATGCTGGTTAGTTTTTGAGTCTTGAATTGCACGTAGCCTATGTTCCTTTTCCTCCTTGATTTCTACTTTTTGTGCTATTGCCCTGCACTAGTTTTCAATTATTATTTTCATAAGCTATTTGGTTAGGTTTTTCACCATGCTTGATTTGGACTCACGAATGCCAGACATTTCTAGTCTCGCTTGTTCATGAAAATGAATGGTGTGGATGATATCCTTTTGTGAACCAGATTCTTCTTCTTTTTTTTTTTTTTCAAGTTGTGGCCTAAAATTTTTGTTTGACTTGCAGAGTTCCAGTTAGAACTGTTGATGCAATCACTATTCTTTTCTCGGGTAAGATACTAGAAAGAAACTCTATGTGTTCAATGACTGCAACAATGCCTGGTCATCTGCCAGCACACCCAGTCATTTCATGCATAATATTTTAACTTTACCTGAAGTAGTCCGGACCATATACTATCTTTTTGCATGCAGGCAAGTGTATCTGATGGAGAAGATGCCAAATTCTTGACTCGGGTTATGATAGGAGGATTATTTTTGAGGTATGTGGAAATTTACTCTTCATAGATTTGATACAACTGACAAAAAGTTGGTATGTATCACGAGATACTAAAGAGGGGTTATCTGTGTTTTGGACAGCATTTTTGTTTTTAAAATCAGTAAGACATGCAAAGTAGAATCCAGACTATAATAGGAGTTAGAATCATAAATTGTAACTCAATGAATTCTACATCTTGGGATTTGACGAAGAATAAAACTGAAAATATCACAGGGGTTGAGGGACCAATGGAACCTGAATCTAACCTGAATCACAGCTTTATCTGGACTAACACGTCAAATCATATTGCTTCCAGTCAAAACTGTTACATAATTCAAAAAAATTATTTATATTTATTATGTCAGTCCTACTAGAACATAAAGTTCTATTTTTGCAACATCAATTGAATTATCAAGCAACATGGTCATCATACCCTGTGATTGAAAAGTATGATGCTATCTCCTTCATGGTTCGAAGGTCCCCATATTCTTTTTCAATGTCCGGGATTAATGTCCTCTTTCTTAAACTAGACATTTTTATTAAGAAAGTGTACTTCAAATTATGACGTGACACAAAGGTTCTTGGCCAAAAGTTGCGTAAAATACTCACCAGAAATTCAGTGGTAGTAAAAATACAGACCTTCAATTCCAGATGTAGCATGTATCTCTTACGTCATGTAGTCCATGCAGTGTACTTCTACCAAGTGTTGTGAGTTGTTGATGGCAAAGAGTTTTCTATGAAAATTGTTCTCGTGTTGATAGCAATATGAATTAGAATTTGTAGGGAACCGTTTTGTTGGACATAGTTTCTGTAAAACTATCTATTTACGGATAATGCCATTTTCTTTCACTTGGTTTTCATTTATGTCATTTGAGTAATCCATTGCTAATTTCTATCAATTAAAATGCAGAGATACATTTTCACGTCCTCCATGCACTTTAATACAACCATCGATGCTGACTACTGCTGCTGATATACCTAACGTCCCTGACTTTGGTATGAAATACTTTCCCAAAAGTTGAGTAGTCAGTTGGCTATTGTTTAGTCATTGATTTGACGAATTATGTCTTCACTGTACTTTATTGTCTCCCATTGTTGTTTTTACAGGCGAGGACTTCTGTCCTCCAATATATCCTCTGGGAGACCAACGGTGGCAACTAAGTGGTGGCGTGCCTCTGATAAGTCTAAATTCTCTACAGCTCTTACCCCCGCCGAGCCCACCAACTTTTGCTTCCAGAACAGTTATAGACTGTCAACCACTTATGGTTGGTATCTGCTTAACGACTTTAACTTTTACCAATATTTAAACCATTAACCTCTTTGCTGTTATATCTCAGATTCATCTTCAGGAAGAATCCTGTCTGAGGATATCATCCTTCTTGGCTGATGGAATAGTTGTCAATCCTGGTGCTGTTTTGCCAGATTTCTCAATTAATTCCTTCTTGTTCAATCTTAAAGGTTTAGATGTTACAGTCCCTCTGGTAATAGGAAAACCATGCCATACTGCTAGAAGTTGCAACATGCCTTTTCAAAGTTCCTTTGTTGGGGCAAGGCTTCATATTGAAGATCTCATGTTCTCGGAGTCGCCATCACTAAAATTGAGGCTGCTAAACCTTGATAAAGATGCTGCATGCTTCTGTCTTTGGAAAGGCCAACCAATTGACGCTAGCCAGAAAAAATTGTCTGCTGTAGCTTCTCTCATTAGTTTGTCGTTGGAGACCTGCAATGACTCAACTGGTGGGGGAAGTTCTCTCATGGAATCTTCAGGTTTATGGAGATGTGTTGAGATGAAAGACTTGTGTCTTGAGGTAGCCATGGTGACTGCAGATGGAAGTCCTTTAACAAATGTCCCACCTCCAGGAGGGATTGTTAGAGTAGGGATTGCTTGTCAACAATACTTGTCAAACACATCACTTGAGCAATTATTCTTTATTTTAGATCTCTATGCTTATTTTGGTAGAATCAGCGAAAAGATAGCCAAAGTAGGGAAAAACAACCCCTTAAAGGAAGCAAGAAACGAGTCTGCGAGTGGACCTCTTGTGGATAAGGTTCCTGGTGATACTGCTGTCAGTCTAGCCGTGAAGGATCTTCTACTAAGGTTTATGGAGTCTTCTTCTCTTGGCATTCAGGAAATGCCTCTAGTGCGCTTTACGGGTGAAGATTTATTTATCAAAGTCACGCATAGAAGTCTGGGAGGTGCCATGGCAGTTTCATCCAGTCTACGATGGGATAGTGTTGAGGTGGATTGTGCAGACACTGGGAATAACCTTGTAAATGAGAACGACTCCTACCTAACGCCTTCTAGAAATAGTCATCTAAACGGAAATGGATGTCCTCAGTTAAGGGCTGTCTTTTGGGTGCAAAATAGAAGAATCTCTAAATCCAATGGTGATTCTTCCCTGGTTCCCTTTTTGGACATAGCCACGGTGCATGTGATTCCATATAGTGCACAAGATATTGAGTGTCACAGTTTAAAGGTGTCAGCATGTGTTGCCGGTGTTCGTCTTGGTGGAGGAATGAATTATACTGAAGCTTTGCTTCATAGGTTTGGGATTCTTGGGCCAGATGGTGGTCCAGGGGAGGGTCTTACTAAAGGGTTAGAGCATTTATCTGGAGGACCTTTAGCAAAGCTTTTCAAGCCATCACCTCTGATTATTGATGGGCACAGAGAGAGTGCGCAAAATAATATTCAATTAAAATGCTATTCTTCCTGTGTGCTCGATCTTTTGTGCTATTCACACTGTTTATATCTCGTTATCTGTCTTTTCACTTTCTTCCTGGTTTCCTGTTCTGTCTCTCCCTAGATGGAAGTTCAGAAGATGGAAAGGACAGCAGCCTCTTGCACTTGGGCGCACCTGATGATGTGGACATGTCAATAGAATTGAAGGATTGGCTATTTGCTCTTGAAGGTGCTCAGGAGATGGCAGATAGGTGGCACTTTCATGATTCTGAAGATTCTTCCAGAGAAAACAGGAGCTGGCACACAACATTTCAGAGTATGCACGTCAAAGCTAAAAGCAGCCCGAAGCATATTATGGATGGAAATGCAAAACCACGTGGAAAACAGAAGTATCCCGTTGAGTTGGTTACTGTAAGATTTTGCTTAATTCTTTCTCTTAGAGATATCCATAACGATAATTACACCTAACATTGACGTGTAGGATATGATATGATGATGGGTCGTTTAACCAATTTTAATGACTGAAAACTTGCTTAACCCACCAATTGGTCATGGATGTTTCCTAGTGGTATTGAGATTGTTCGTCTAATAGGTGGCTTAGCTTGCTGCCTCTCTTTGTTTCAGTTTCCATCTCATCTTTTAACTCTATTGAATTAGAAAATGTTGATTAATTTGGTCCCAAGAAAGGGAAAAAACAAGAGAATTTTTTTTTTTTTTTTATTGGAGAGGAATTTGGTCTGATCAGTATGGGTATTCACGTGGGTATGTAATTGAGTTTTGGCTATATTTCTCTGGCCTTTGGTTTTGTGGGTTCCCGCTGGTATTCTGCTCCTAATTCAAAATTTTCCAGTACATGCTATATCTGTTCAAATGCTTGCAGGTTGGCATGGAAGGTTTGCAGATCTTAAAACCTATGGCTCAGAAGGAGATCCTGCATGATGGTATTTTTGCAAAGGGTACTTTGCAGAATGGTTTGCCTGAAAAAGAAACACACACTTTTGACAAATACGGTGGCGTAAACGTGGAAGTTGACATAGTGACTTGTGAAGAAGATGATGAAGTTGACGATGCAATGGCAAAGTGGGCAGTGGAAAATTTGAAATTTTCTGTTGATCAGCCGGTAAAGAGATTTTAACTTGTTGATTTATTTCATTGTTCCCTGTTTGGTTTAGTTATAGTTTCAAGCAAGGCACTAAAATTACTTTGTTTAATAGATTGAGGCCATTGTTACAAAGGATGAGCTGCAATATCTCACTGTACTCTGCAAGTCTGAGGTGGATTCTATGGGTAGAATAGCTGCAGGTGTCCTGCGGATTCTCAAATTAGAAGGATCCATCGGCTCAGCAGCAATCAATCAGCTAAGTAATTTAGGTGAGAGTCTCATTTCCCATGTTAACCACCTTATTTAAAAGCTTAAACGGTTAGAGAGGTGCTGTGTTGCAACTCAAAAATCTCTTAATGGCACTTGAAAAATATTCGAAATGAATGCTTAAAAGATCCCCTATGTATGTTTCTGCATCTACAGGAACCGAAAGCTTTGACAAGATTTTCACCCCAGAGAAGTTAAGCAGGGGCAGTAGTGCCAGTGGTGTGGGGCTTAGTCCATCGGCCAACTTGACCGGAGTAAGTAGGAATTCATGTTTGGAATCGACAGTGGCTTCTCTAGAGGAGGTACTTTTGGATTCAAAAGCAACTTGTGTCTCTCTCACAACTAAATTGGGCAGTTCAGAATCCTCTGCTGAACACATTAATAAAGTTAAACAACTGAGTGAGAAACTCGAGAGCATGCAGAATTTACTCAATCAGTTACGTAATCAATTTTAGATTAGATTTTTCACTCAACATCAGAAGACGGAGACCGAATGGGTTCCAAGAATATAGTTTTGCAATTATTTCATGTATATAGTTTACATAAATATACAAGAGTGCACGAATTTGCCGCTATGTAAGATGTTTATAATAGTTCCGATTGGAGAATTTTGTGTTAAAATTAGAACACATCAAAATTTTAGCTAAGATTCAATCTTGATCGTTTATTCAAAATTGTCAAAATTCAGATCATATGGAGAGTATATGATGTCATGTTGTAGGGTCGGGAATGGTCTCCTGGACTAAACAAGGATTGCACATTCTTATCTTTAATCTTTGTCGTTGAATCAAACTTGTCAAAACTTCGATTATATGAAGCATTTATCATGCGACGTTGTAGTATCGAAAATGATCTCCTGTATTGAACAAGGATTGTGCTTTGTGAGCTTCAATCCTGATCATTGAGTTGAATAATTGTCGTTTTGTCAATAATTAGTACATTTATCTCTTTTAACTCTTTGGCTTTGTAGTGAGCGGCATGTGCATGTTTGTGGTTACTAGTTACAGGTGAACGTGCGTTGTACATTATTTTGAAATGTTTTATAAGTGCTGTAAAAATAATATTTGAAGATGCGTGAATATAAAAATACTTTAAAAATTGTTTATGTGAAATGAACTTTTATTCAAGGGAATTTCTTTCTACACTATAATTTTTTGTGTGATTGGGGATATGTGAATTAAAACCTTTGTAGTTGTCATAGAAATTCCTCTTGAAAGTGCAAAGTATAATTGTTCGTGCAAAAATACATGTTGTGGAAAATATATTTGGACATGAAGTATTGTCTGTACTTAGAGCTTTTTTGATTGTCATTGCAAAATAGAGATGAACAAGAAAAAAAATTCATAAATTGTTTACCTCGAGTTTGAAGATGATGAATGGAGAAAAAAATTAAATTAATAATTGAAACTATGGGCAACACACACTTTAAGTTCTATATTTTAGTGGAAAGTACCTTTCGTGTAGTATTGGTTGATATTTACATTTTGATTGGTGTTCTTGGCGATATCAGTCTTATGAACATTGCAAATATACAGAACGGTTCATTTTAACCTATACTTACTCGAACAACACTAGGGGAAAGTCAATGGAGGAATGCTAATACATCAAAATTGATTCGATTTCAGTTTGATTGGTGTTCTTGGTGATATCAATTTTGTGCCATTATGAACGTTGTAAATAAAAAGAACTACTCATTTTTAACTTATACTCACTCCAACCAAATCCTACATAGTTAAACGCTAAATCCAAGGGCTCGAAGAATTAGGTTGTTTAGTACAAGATACCAATAAAGTCGAGCACGCCCCGATTTACACGTCCATTTGTGCCAACCAACTCAAAGCTGGCCTCTAACGAGACAAAGCATAAAATATCTCCATAGAAACTATTAAGATTATTAAACTTAACACTGTCCTAATAAGATAACACAAAATAAAACAAATTGGAGTATTACATTCGGCTGGAATGAGTCCATTACTTCTTGAAATAGAGACAATATATTACAAGCAAAGAAAATGACTAAAAGTTATAGGGTCCCACCTTAATGAAAAAATGGATGGGGAAAGATGAACCCCTTTAACATTTGAAAGAAATTCCATTTTTAATTAATCCCTAATTGTCATTTTATATTTCGGACTTTGCTTTTTTATTTTGTTAAGCTTAGTCAAACATGCTCATAATTAATTAAAGGATGGTATCGTTTGTGAGGAAATGGAGTTGGTGAATTTAGAATGCAAATGTTGCACCACAATCACTTTTCTCCATTCTATTTGGTTATTTGTCAAAAAATAAAAACAACTCGATCCTTAGCAATTTCAACAACGCGTGTTAGTTTTAACATGTTCTACTTATATCGCACTACTCCTCTTGACACGAGAACTCCCATTTTATTCTACCTCAATTAGCTAGCCCCAAATAAGTAAACAAAGGCAAGATTAATACCGACTTTAAGTGAATGCTCGCTTAATAGATGTCACCTCTACTCTATATATTTGCAATCAAGAACCATTAACTTTTTCACTTTTGGAATTGGTTTTGTAAAAGCATAACACGGTCGATACCAAATCAATATGGCTGGACGAATCATGGTAAGCGAAGTTATAGAGCTTTCACAATACAGAAAACACTTCTTGTTTTCAGGGAAAGTAATATAAATAGATAGACAAACACCAAAAACAGTTGGAATCATCATACAAAGCAAAAACAACTAATAATAACAATCAGCCGGCTTAAATATAGGAAAACATTGGATCCTTTTCACAATTATAAAACGAGTAATAACAGCCTGCAAAATAAGCCAACGGAATTGATAAACTTCTATATAAAAAGTAACATAAACTAAGATCCATGTACTTGAAAGTAGTTGAAGAAATTCTATCTTCAAAAGTTAGTTGATCCCTCCCTCTTCAGGGGGCATAGAAAATGGGGAAGAACAATGGGATTTTTCGCTATGCAGATACAGTCGACAAGCTTTTGATGTTCTTTGGGACTTTAGGCAGCATTGGAGATGGACTGCAAATACCTCTTACGATGTTTGTTCTCAGTGCTGTTATCAATGAGTATGGAGACCTTAACAGTTCAGTCTCTATGCATACTGTAGACAAGGTAACAGAATGAAACTAATGCATAATTTATTAATACGAGGAATTTGTTGCGCACTAGACTGACATGATACTGAATTTCTATCCAGTACACACTGTGGCTACTCTATGTTGCCATTGGAGTGGGACTATCTGCTTTCATCGGTATGTTACAGTGCTTAGACCTCCAGTGGACAATCTCTAGAGCATCAAATCTTATGAAAAGTTGACAGATTCTGTGTTATATTAACATGTTTCTAAGATGCTTTTCTTATGTTTCCATGCATGCATTTTTACAGAAGGGTTATGTTGGGCAAGAACGGCAGAGAGACAGACTTCTAGGATGAGATTAGAGTACCTGAAATCTGTCCTTAAACAAGAAGTTGGTTTCTTTGACACGCAGGCAGCTGATTCTTCAAAAACTTATCAAGTTGTTACGACAATTTCTGCCGATTCCAATACAATTCAAATCACCATAGGGGAGAAGGTATTACTCCAACAGCACCTAATTTCTCTTATCAAAATCAGTGCTTAGATGGGAAATGGATGATAAAGAATGCAAGACAGAGAGAAAATTTAGTGTTGCTAGCCATCTGAGTATAATCACATAACTGATCACTTATATTTCAGAAAATTAAAGGATCTTCTTGCTCAAAAACTAAAATAGAATGCTCAGTATGAAGGATTAGATAGTACTGACAGTATTAAAGAAGAAAAATAATTCAAAATCTTGCTTATGATATTGTATCTACTGTTTACCGAACGTGCATTAAGAGTAGTGAAAACTATTCTATTTCCTTCACTTTGTTATTTTAGTTGACTCAAAACTTGAAATATTATTATTTTTGTGTGTAGATACCTGACTGCCTAGCCTATATGTCATCCTTCATCTTCTGCCTCATATTTGCATTCTCACTATCATGGAGGCTTACTTTGGCTGCTATACCGTTCACCATAATGTTCATTGTCCCTGGACTTGGATTTGGAACGATGATGATGAATGTGGCAATGAAGACAATAGAGTCTTATGCAGTCGCAGGTGGAATTGCAGAACAAGCAATTTCCTCGATCCGGACTGTATATTCCTATGTTGCTGAGAATGAAACCCTCGAGAAGTTCAGCCATGCACTGCAAAAAACTATGGAATTAGGAATAAAGCAAGGTTTTGCAAGAGGCTTGATGATGGGAAGCATGGGAGTAATTTATGTTAGCTGGGGATTTCAAGCTTGGGTTGGATCTCTTTTGGTCAGCAGAAAAGGAGAAAAGGGTGGAGACATTTTTGTAGCTGGATTCAACGTTCTCATGGGGGGATTGTGAGTTTATTAATCTTTAGATTTTTAATAATCTGCTAGCTTGATTCTTCACATCAAACTCGGAAACTTACTGTTTTTTCCTTTTTTGCAGAAATATTTTGACTGCCCTTCCAAATCTCACTGCAATTGCGGAATCTAAGGCTGCTGCTGCTCGCATTACAGAGATGATTGATCGCGACCCAGCCATAGATTCTGATGATAAGAAGGGAAAAGCTCTATCTTATGTGAGAGGAGAAATTGAATTCAAAGGTGTCTATTTTATTTACCCGTCAAGACCAGATACACCCATATTGCAAGGTTTGGATCTTACAGTTCCAGCCGGGAAAACTGTCGGACTTGTTGGGGGTAGTGGCTCTGGAAAGTCCACCATCATTTCACTGCTGCAAAGATTTTATGACCCTATAGAAGGAGAAATTTTCTTGGATGGATACAAAATAAAGAGGCTTCATCTCAAATGGCTCAGGTCCCAAATGGGATTGGTTAATCAAGAACCACTCCTCTTTGCAACATCTATAAAAGAAAATATATTATTTGGGAAGGAGGAAGCATCTACAGAGGATGTAGAGAAAGCAGCAAAGGCTGCAAATGCTCATGATTTCATTATCAAGCTACCAGATGGATATGAAACTCAAGTAAGACTGTTTCTATCCTCAAATACAAGAAATCTGTTTTTGTTTTTGTTAAGAATTCTGAAATCAGTAAATAATCCAATGCCTTGCTTAAGAATTCTTTTCCCTTCGTCATTTGGTTCGAAATGTTACATGCTGTTTTCCAATTTTAATCATCTCTGATAATTTTCCATTGGATATGGTAAACTCCAGGTCGGTCAATTTGGAGTTCAGTTATCAGGAGGACAAAAACAACGCATAGCGATAGCAAGGGCTTTGATAAGGGATCCGAAAATCTTGCTTCTTGATGAAGCCACGAGTGCACTGGATACAGAATCTGAAAGAATTGTACAGAAGGCTATAGACCAGGCATCTAAGGGAAGGACAACCATAGTTGTAGCTCACCGTCTCTCTACAATCAAAATGAGTAACTTGACTGTGGTTCTCCATTCGGGAAGAGTTGTTGAATCAGGTTCACACGATGAGCTTATGCAACTGAAAGATGGAGAGTACTTCAAAATGGTTCAGTTGCAACAATCAGCAACTGAAAATGATACTATAAGTAATTCTAACCATCGGATTGAAGGTAAAAATCACCACAAGATGATTATCCCTTCAAGCCCATTGAGTGCAAGGTCAAGTGCACAAAACACTCCAGCTTTGAACCCATTTAGCCCAGCATTTTCAAGGAGTACACCCTACTCCTACTCTGCTCCATACTCAATTCAATACGAGGGCACATACGACAGTGATGATGAAGATTTCAATGGACCGGCTCATCCTACTCCATCACAGTGGCGTTTACTGAGCATGAACACACCTGAATGGGGAAGAGCTTTGCTCGGGTGCTTAGGAGCCATAGGCTCAGGAGCTGTTCAACCAGTTAATGCCTATTGCGTGGGAGCACTCATAGCTGTTTACTTCAGGACAGATAAATCCTCCATCACATCTCATGCAAGAGTGTATTCTCTCGTATTTGTAGGCCTTGGAGTTTTCAACTTCTTCACCAACCTTCTGCAGCACTACAATTTTGCTATCATGGGAGAAAAGTTAACTAAAAGGGTAAGGGAGATGCTGCTGGGAAAACTCATGACTTTTGAGATTGGATGGTTTGATGAAAGTGAAAACACAAGTGCTGCAATATGTGCACGAATATCAACAGAAGCCAACATGGTTCGCTCACTTGTTGGAGATCGCTTGTCACTGTTGACTCAAGCATTTTTTGGAGCTATCTTTGCCTACACACTAGGACTCATTTTGACATGGCGACTAGCCCTTGTGATGATGGCGGCTCAGCCCTTACTCATCGGAAGCTTTTATTCAAGGAGTATTCTTATGAAGAGTATGTCTGCAAAAGCTGAAATTGCACAAAAGGAAGGAAGCCAACTAGCAAGTGAAGCTGTCATCAACCATCGAACTATAACTGCATTTTCATCTCAGAAAAGGATAGTGGGGCTCTTTAGAGCCACACTGGAAAGCCCAAGGAAGGAGAGTATCAGACAATCCTGGTTTGCAGGTGTTGGCTTATTTAGCTCACAATTTCTTGCAGCAGCTTCTACAGCATTAGCTTACTGGTATGGAGGGAAGTTATTGACACAACGGTTAATATCTCCAGAGCGACTTTTCCAAGCATTTCTAGCACTTTTATTCACGGCATATACCATTGCTGAAGCGGGAAGCATGACAAAAGATTTGTCGAGAGGAACTAATGCTGTTCGTTCAGTTTTTGCAATCCTCGACAGAAAGAGTGAGATTGATCCAGAGGACTCGTGGCAAATTGATGCAATGAAGAATGATATTAGGGGCCGCGTTGAGCTAAGGAATGTGTTCTTTTCTTATCCATCAAGACCTGACCAGATGATCCTAAAGGGCCTCAATCTTAAAATCAGATCAGGAACCACTGTTGCATTAGTTGGCCAGAGTGGTTCAGGGAAATCGACAATTATTGGACTCACTGAAAGATTTTACGATCCAAATAAGGGATCAGTGTTTATTGATGATAAGGACATAAAGGAATATAATTTGAGAACCTTGAGGTCACACATTGCGTTAGTCAGTCAGGAGCCAACGCTATTTGCAGGAACCATAAATGAGAATATTGCCTATGGGAAACAGAATGCGACAGAATCTGAAATACATAAGGCTGCAATACTTGCTAATGCCCATGAATTTATAAGGTATGGTATCTATAATACATTTTTCGAAAGAAAATATATTATGAAACTAGAAAAAACACGGGGGGAGAGAGAGAGAGAGAATCTAAACCAATACTTATTAACTTTTAATTCATTTTCTTGATGACAGTGGGATGAAAGATGGATATGAGACCTACTGTGGGGAGAGAGGAGCTCAGATATCTGGAGGACAGAAACAAAGAATAGCTCTGGCTCGTGCAATATTGAAGGACCCTACAATCCTGCTGCTGGATGAAGCAACTAGTGCTCTTGATAGTGTGTCAGAAAGAATGGTTCAAGAAGCACTAGAGAAGATGATGGGCGGTCGAACTTGCATTGTTGTGGCTCATCGATTGTCTACAATACAGAAATCTAATTCCATTGCAGTGATCAAAGACGGAAAAGTTGTTGAACAAGGTTCACACTCTGATCTACTCTCAGTTGGAAATGGTGGTGCCTATTATTCGCTTGTTAAGCTGCAAGGTGGCAGCTCTCTTTAACGGTAAAATGAAGCAGTTGGATCTAAACTAGTCGTTTTCTCAGATACACATTGCATGTTACTCTATGCTACCTGAACTTTTGTAATATAAGAGGAAATCAAAATCGTATGAAGATTTCCTTAAGCTGGCTTACTATGTAAATTGTGCCTTCAAGCATGTAAGATGCCATCTATTCTACTGTAGACTAATTACTGGGTTTCAACGAGGACGAAAGCAACAAACATGAGAGGATTCATATGTAAATATCTCAACCAAACACACAACTTTTAAGCCTTTTCATGTAAATATAAGATCCTCAAATCAAAGCTGATTCTAGAAAATGAACTGACCAAAGAATTACAGCAAAAAGGTTATCAAGACAGTTAAAATAACCATAAAAAATTCCAGTCTCAGCCTATGGCTCAACTGATGTGGTGCGTTCGACTTGAGTTTGATACCTTTTTTCTTCACGTTCTTACCGGAGTCGTTAACCAGTATATCCGCCTTCACAATCAGATTGTGTCTCTTGGTATAAAAGACCAAGATCTTGAACTTCACTCTAGTAGCCAATCCCACTCTAAAAACCACCGTGGACCCATTTGAAACAGCTTCAAACGCCGCCTCCCACGGCACTCCATTAGCCTCCACCAACGCTTTCCGGCTAGTATGCTTATCGTGACCCTGGTAGAACCCTGGCACTGTGTAGTTGGCTATAGGAAAGCTATGATTTTGACCATAGAAAAAAGTTAAATTTATGGTATCATAGTTTACGCCTTTGTCTTTCATCCCATTATCCAGCTTGATGTCAAAGAAAATGGTGTGGTTGTTCCTGGTGGTGTTAGAGTTGTCGGTTTTGTTGAGTGAAGGAACCAAAAAGTTCTGTACGGAGCAAGTGGGTTTTGAGGTACGTAGACTTAGCCACAAGAAGAGAGCTGTCAAACCTGAGGTGAATATGAAGCTGCAACAGCAGTTGACACACCCGCCAGAGCCGCTCTCCGCCATGCCGGAAAATTTACTCGCGGTGGAGCGATATATGGCGAAGAAATATGGCTTTGCAGAGTATCAATCAGGAGAATATTAGTTCCAAGTCAACCACTGGATCGAGTTGCCTAAAAAGTCTTTCTTTTCAATAATAGCAAAGGAATCCCGAGAATTACGGTCATTTTCTTTTTATTTTATTTAGTCCGTTTTTCTTCATTGTAAATTTTCGTCCCTGGTAACTGCTGGAACAAAAAATTATTGCAATTTACTAGGAAAAGTATACAAAGAAAAAAAAATTAATAATTCAATTTTAACTCTCCAATGGAGCCTCGAACCCATGCCAATGACTTGGTAAAACTTCCCACTTACCAGTTGATTTCCTTATTTGAATTGAACTGAATCGAGAAATTTGATTTCACTATACTAGCGTCATCTATGCAAGTACGCGCTACGTAAATATGGTTATAAATAATGTATAATGCACATGTTTTATACTAGAATGAATAAAAAAAGATCAGATCGGTCGTAGAGTGATGGTGCTGGAATCATCATAAACTAGTACCGTAACTATGCCCCTGTTTGACACCCATTTTGGGTGAATTTTTTTTTTTTTTTTGAATAGTGATTGATGGAAGATTGTGTGGTTAAAAAGTTGTGTGGTTAAAAAGTAAGGAGAATTTTTGAGTTTATGTATAGTATTATTTTATTGATAGAATGTATGGTTGAAATGAAGAATGAGAAAAAAATGAATTTCAAACAAGGGCTATAATTTTATCCACTCGTCAAGCAACCTAGACAACGAACCTACAAATAACACCACCAAATGTCTACATTTGAAATTAGCATGAAAGAAATTTTCAAGTAATTTTGCCAAAACTTTTGGCAAAGGGCTTCTTTGCATTGAAAGTTGCATAGGTCTAGAAAGAAGGGTAAAATTACAAAAATAGTAGATTGAATCTGAGGAAAAGGAAGCATGTTACTCGTCGTCCTTGTATGGATACTCCTCGGGAACTTGCTTCAGAAGTTTCACCTGCAACTCAAATGCATCATCCCCTCTAAGCATATCTCGCAGCCACGTGACTTCAGTTTTCATTGACACCTAAAGGAAGAAAGAAGAACGGCATGTCACCTCCATGTAGGATAACAACTGTGCTATTCCAGGCGTTATTCTAAACATGGTAGAGTTATTTGTCTCAATCAAATTAACGACAATAACAAATTTTATCGATAAGAAAATGCTAGGCAGACAAAGATTAACCTCAAACGTCGTTGAGCAGATGGATTACATTGTCATCTATTGGCCGAAACGAGTGACATTTCTGTCATTTCCCCCCTAGATACCTGATCCCCCCTTCTCTCCAAGCTCTCTCTCCCTAATAAAGTTTTTGTCATAACAAATAGTTTTAATAGGGGAGAAGGTTCGACAACCAACATATTCAATGGCAAATTTCACAATAACAAAACAAATTCTCAATCATATAATGAAATAAACAAATTTACGAAGTTGCATGTAGCAGATGCCCACTCCAAAAACATCATTTTTTTGGTCGTAGTTGCTTTTCTTTTTGTCTCACTCACTTTCTTTTTTCTGTGAGAGTTTGGGGAATATCCCCATTCATAGGTCTAATATCTACATCCATTAATTGAAAGGTCCGAATAATCAATTCTGCAATCAGTTGTTAGAATTAAAACAAATTCTCAATCATATAATGAAATTAAAAAATATATATATTATGAAGATGCATGTAGCAGATGCCTACTCCAAAAACAACATCATACATAGTAAGGATAAGGCGTTCATAGAGGAGGGACAGCTCACCATCTCGAGAGCTCCTCTGATAACTCCACTTAAAATGTTGCAATAATATAGACCTTGACAGGTATCGGGAAGCTCAACAAAATCTACAAGAGGATTATCCTCCAATATTATACTGCAGGTTGTTCCTTCAGCATCCCAATTGGAGACTGATGCAGTAACTCCCAGGAACATTTTGAATCCCACCTGTTCATATGACATCTTAATAATGTCCTTAATGAACCAAACATTCCAAAATTGATGCTCAAAATGACAATTAATACAGAAGAACCATTTCAAAACAATTTAGAGCAAGTTTGAGTCCCCCCCTTTTTTTTTTTTCAAAAATGCATTTTGGAATAGTGATTTGATGAAGAATGTGTTGTTACAGAATAAGGAAAAATTTTGGGTTTGCGTGTAATATCGTGGGATAGGATGTCAAATGGAGAGAGACAGTGAATGCATAATCAACTTGAAACTGACAGTAAGCTTGCAACAACTCAATATTTCTAAATGTAAGAACTTTTTCGCCCCATCTATTTCATTATTCAAATACTACTGGAAGGAATATTCAACATTTTTTTCCAACCTAGTATACACATTGTCCAAAACAGGCATTCAATTACACGAAGTTACTAGACCCTGGCCATATGAAGTGAGTTCTAGTACTGCATATGGGTAAAATAACCAAAATGATACTTGTCACGGTTCAACATTTGAATTACAAAACTAACAAAATGATCTACTAAGGAGATAAATGCTACATTGACATAGTCAATTGATGAGAATACATAAAACATTCTGGCATTCAATAAAAAATGTGCATATAAACTCTAAGCATGGAAACACATTTTTCAAGACTATCAGCTCTCAGGGCTTATTTGAGAACATATGCAGTTATTTCGGACAAAGTTGCTATATTGTCCTGGGCAGAAAGTTCTAATTTTATCCTCTATTTCCAGCAATATCAAGTGGCTTTATTAACATACAATAAGATGTTCATAGTTCCTGCGTGCATCTTTTTATACAAAATCTATGTGAGCTGATTCAACATCCTACAATTTGGAGCAATATTACAGACTCGTCTAGATTCAATAAGCTGTTCTCAAGGGACCAGCTATCCAATATTACAGACTCACAAAGCTTCCCAGGCATGACTCTGGATAATTTAAACATTTAAAACAGAAAATGCCTGAATTCAGAAGTCACCTTACAGTGTAATAGCAGCTGATTATGACACCAATTGATTTAGATCCTCTTTATTTCCTAAAATCGATTTCTTTGGAAAAGATGTAAACTCCCCTTTTAGTAACCAAAAATAGAAGTACCTGACTGGGATAAGAACACTCCTATTGCATTCTTTATCAGTCTATTCCAAGTCATTAATTGATTAGTAACAGATCGACCTCATATAAAACGCAATGTCTCTTTAATCATTTTTTCCCCTCTAAAAGACATGATATGATCATACTGCAATTTATCTTTACTTTTATCTCCTTTTCCAGGTTACTGATACTGAGGCCCAAATTCTGTACCGTTCTAAAACTACAATCCAAAATTCGGAATAGCTCAAATTCCTAAACTTAATCCAATATATAAAGTGAACGGTAACAAATCTGAACAAATAGTACGAGTACACCACCTTGGCAATGACTTCAGCTGTTTCCTTAAAATCAACACATCTCGACACATTAGATTTCGCAAGAAATTCATCCACTAGCCGGACCCCAATATTATAGCCCCTGCAATAAACACAAGTACTCGAAATTCAAGGCAGAAATACCACTTCCGGTAATCAAAATCATGAAAAACAAGTTTAATTACTACAAAATTCTCAAAATCATTGCTTTCAATAAGAATTTAAAATCAATTAAAAAATCAATCACATTTGATCGAGCTGTTTGTTGACCTCCTCCACGTCTTCCAGATCCGTGAGCAGCTGACGCACTATAGCACCATAAGTCAGAGTGAAGAGCTCCGCATTCTACGAATATTTTACAACACTAATTAACCAAGTTTACACCAAATTGCACGGTTCAGCGATTAGGATCAAACAGTATAAATTAGGGTTGATTGTTTTGAGAATTTATACTTACCACGCGTTCAACGCTAGCGAAAATAGCATCGCCGGACCTTGGCGCAACGGGAGCCATGGAGAGAATTCAGATTTTTTTGCTTTAGTAGCCGTGAAATTGAAGATCCGAGTGATAACAGAGTATCGATGAAAGTGATGAACGGGAATGCCTTTACAAAAAGCGCGTGGCAGTGAACTGAAAGCGTGATGCAGTGCATAAATCGCATTTTATATGTGGTGCATCGTTCCGTCATTATTATTGATTTATTTATTATTCATCAAATCTAGTTTTATTTAAACATTTTTAATTATTTATTATTTTAAGTTTGTTAAAAGATGATAAAAGTTGGTGAGTCCGTAAGCGGATAAAAATTGTGGCTTTGAAATTGAAGATCCGAGTGATAATAGAGTATCGATGAAAGTGATGAACAAGAACGCCTTTTCAAAAAGCGCGTGACAGTAAACTCAGAGAGCGATGTAGTGCATAAATCACATTTTATATTTGGTGCATCATTCCATTATTGATTTATTTATTATTCATCAAATCTCTTTTTATTTAAATATTTTTGATTATTAATTATTTTAATTTTGCTAAAAGATGATAAAAATCGGTGAGTTCCATAAGCAGATAAAAATTGTGGATTCATTTTAATGTATATTATAAAAAATGAAATTTCATCAATTTTTAACAAACAAAAGATTTACCATACAAGCACTTGGTATAATCCATAATACTTGCATTCATGTGAAATCAACTATTAATTGTAATCACATATTTCATACGATTTACAACTTTTAAATCACACATTTTATTAACTTATATCAAAATCTAATTTTATTTCCACTAAATAAGGGCTAAATTTGGATGACCCAATTGAAATTTAATTAAAATCTCAGTGACCAAAAAAAAAAATTTAACTTAGATTGTACACAAATCGAAATTGTACGACTTAATTGCTCGCTAATAAATTTTCGTCGCGTAGATAGTAAAAGTTCTGCAACAAATAAAAACACAATTTATTTAACGAGCTATCATTTTCTTATTTGTTTACATTCTGCAAATTGTTTACGCAAAAACTAGTCGAGATGAAGAAATTTGGAACAAGGTCATTATTATTTTCACACACAATCCTTATTTCTATCTAACAAAAGGAAAAAAAAAAAACATAAAATGTTACTAGAAATCGGTTCTTCATTCATCACCCGTCTTGTGGACGTTCCCTTTGCCCGGAGGTCCCTTGTTCGTGTCCTTGACGGATTCGACTTTGGAATCGCCCACGGTGGCAGCCTCCTCGACGCCATCTTGCGCCTTCTCTACCGTCTGACTAGCAACCCCTTGTCGGCTCTTCTCTTCGGCCACTCTTTTGAACTCCTCGGCTGTCGATGGAGCTCTCTCCTCCGTGCCATGCCAGTGGCTGAATCTCTAGCGTTTCCAATAATCCAGTCCGCAATTAAATAAGCATGTTTCACTTATGCATACGATATAGAATCTTACTACAGTGGAAGACTCAATGACATATTCAAAAAACAGGAAAACACATGTCAACACATAATTGGATAATTTAAAAAACACACAATCTAGGATATATTCGATATGTCAAAAGCCCCATGTTCAAGGAACATTATTCTAGGATATATTCAATACGTCCAAACCTAGATCCAAATAAATAATATTTGGCACTTGTTTACAATCTAATTATTGTCAAACTACTTTATATTCACCATAAATTTTCGTGGGGGTCCATAACTAATTTTTATTTATTTTATAATTTAATCCGAATACGAATAACTTCCAATTATGCTTGCATTTACATCATCCGAGACGGCTAATCACAAGGTGAATTCGCTCGCCGGTACTAATCTTCAAATAAAGTAACGAAAACTCGAAATCGAACCCGAACTCGAACTCGAACATGACAAATATCTTTTAGGGTCAATTAATCAAGTTTTCATCAAGTTGGCTTACGATATATCAAAAACATCATAAGAAGAATCAAAAATAATCTGGTACAGCTAATAAACGGACTAATAAGAAGCATAAAATTGGATTATAATTCAAATAAAAAGTAGTTTTAATCTAAAGATAATTAAAAGTAATTAATTACCCTTAGGGACATGGGCACATATGCAGTGAGACGTTTCATTGTTGTTGATGCCTGCGAGGAGGTGCAGAGGGACAAAATATGGCTTCCCATGATTTTATTTTCAGTGCAAAAAGAGGAAAGAAAATTTATGGAAGAGTCAGAGGAAGATGAAGGAGAAAGACATAAAATGGATAAAAATTGGATATATACGTCAATTTGGGGGTGTCTAGACACGTGGTAGCCCCACAGAATTGCTGTCTTATCTCATCCATGCAAATATGGATTTTTTTATTCTACGATTATGAATTTGTGGAGCCATCTTTGTCTGGACGTTTATACGAAAGATCTCTTTCCATCATCAATGTCACTCAAGTGACCCGCAAAGATAAAATATGATTTGGGCTTGATAATTTATTGTGAGAAAGTTTTTACCCAATTTTTGGTATTCAACGAGTTTTGGAGCGTTAATTTTTAATTAGCATATGTCGTTGCATTATATTAGTATCCGAGAACAATCACGTTCTTGATAGAGATGTGTGTTGTTCGTGAAATCCAGATGACGAAATTCATACAGCACTAGGAGTTAGCATAACTGCATATACAAGTGATGACGTTGAAACAAAGGGGTAGAAAATGGGAAAAAATGCATCAAGAAACAAATGTGTTGAGGCAAATGATTAACGATTTTCAATCATGATGGTTCGACGATTGTAAAGACGTAGTGGATGATGAGTCTAAGGATTATGGCTCTGACGGCGATGATAACGTTTTTGCTTCAATTCAAAAAAGTGGATATACAATGATTTAGGAGAAGATTACGATGGTCCAACAGAAGGGATTTTCATGATGAAGTTTATGATGGCTCCCAATATTATATGAGAAACCAGATACGACGAGGTACAAAGAGTGATCCAAAAAATTTGAGGTAAGCTGTGAAATTATTGATGATGTTAT
>CAIGRB010054464.1:37949-57613 GCA_903798255.1 Fraxinus quadrangulata | reverse complement strand
AACACCTGATTTTTGAAAAGATTTTTGGAGTTTGTTATTTTTTAAATATAATTCTTATATACAGGATTTATGTATTGTTTCCTTGCATTTATGGCTTGACCCATTTAATTAACCTAAGTTGCTACTATATATGTTGGCCCCCCTTTTGTCTTGCAATAAAACAACACACGGTGAAATCCTTTAGCCCCCATTTTTGGGAGAAACTGATAGGCGGCTTTTCCTGTGCTTTCTCTCCTTCCCTGCGCTACTGGTTTCAACTCCCTGCTGTTCGATTTTTCCCTTCCTCGATGTTGCTGCCCTTTGCCACCTTTGTGCATGGCATGATTCTGTGAGTGATTTTCTTTCGTGGCTTCGAGTAGGATTCTTGGTTCCTTCTAGTGGTTCTGCCTTGTGTGTTTTGAGTCTTGGATCTGAGCCCTGTATTCACTTTTGGTGCCAACTTTGTGAAATCGATAGGGAAGTGTTTATATTCATATATAGCATTTGATTCCATTTATGTTAATTGATTTAGAACTAACTTTGTGTTGTTTAATCAATTGAAGGATCCTACTCTCACTACACAAATTATACAAACCAAATGAGGCTCTGAGGGTTCAAATTCATAATTCTTTTACAGATGATAGCCAAAGAAGAAGCTTTAAATATTACTTTCAACAACCATATAAATGGTCTTAGAATGTACATTTTTTGTTGTTCACATTCAATGACCAAAATCAATTGATAGTTCATTGGTCGGCAAAGTGGTGTTGACGATTGTACTCAACGACTAGAAATACATTTATTCATTTAATGTATTATTTCAACGACTAAATAACTAGTCGTAAAAATTTGTAATGAAAACCGATTCTTTTTGCAACAATCACATGTTTGGTTGTTGCATCAACTATTTTTGTTATTAAAATACAATGAAAATTTCATTTCAACAACAAAAGAAATGGTCATTAAAAATTAATATTAACAACCAATTAATTTTATTTCAACAACTATTTGATGTGTCGTTTTATTAATTATTTTTATATCATTGAAGGAACTAAAATTTAGTTGCCTTTCTTTTCAATATTTAAAGAAGTGGTTGTAAAAAAATTATATTAACAATCAAAATATTAAAATAATGAGAAATATGATTATCAACAATAATACTCAGCTACAAGCACATCTTACCTACAACCATAAATAATTTTAAAAGTAAAAGAAAGAAATTATAAATAACATTAACAAGAACTAAAATTTTCTTGGACCTTCAATCAATTAAAATATCCTAACATCAACTACAACTATATGGTAATATCAAATATCATAATTTAAATAAAAGATTACATTCAGTTCAGTCACGGTGTTCTCCACATAAAAACAAGCAAATGTAGAATTGTCTTCAAGGCCTTGACATATTCTACTTTAAGTTCTACAGCTCTATCTTGATAGAATTGTTTTTCGTGCTGATCGTTGAAGTCAGAATCAGATCAAACATTTTACAATAATTATTTTTTTCTTGAGAAAACTGCAATGGAGTGAGTACAAGTAAAATAAATAATAATAACTTCAGTAGTCATGGATTTCCATTTCTCACCACCGTCCTTGGCAACCTAATATTCAAGAAACTAAAATGTCATAATAGAAACCTAGAATTGAAATGTATAGTTGAAATGTTAGAATAATTCTATTATGTGGGCTTCTATTTGATTGCGAATTTTACGTGTTAGATGTATGATTTGTAATGATACTGTGATTATGTCCAATATGTTTAGTGATCACTTGGGCCATTGTGCACCTTACGGGCTATATTATTATAATGTGGTAATGTTAAGTATGTGGGCCGGAACTATATATGTTAGGTTTTTAATGTTGGCGATTTTATGGATAAAAGGATTAATTTGTAGCTTATTGTAAAAGTCAATGACTTATGGTGCAATTTGTACAAGATGGGTTATGAGGTCTAGGATTCAAGTATAAAAAGAGGAGAAACACGGCACCGTATTTTCGCTAGTCTATCGCCTGGGCACTGCTGGAGCAACAAAAACAATATCGTCGTCGCTCGCCTATCGCCCGGCTCTTGCTCGAGTGAGAGGCCATCACCGCCTGTCGCCAGATCCTTGCTCGAGCGAAAGTATTACGCGGCTAAACCTAACTCGTGATTTTTGAGAGTTTTACAAGGCCCATACTACTCATACACCTCCAACTATAAATACAGATGCCCTTACACGAAAATAGCGCGGTTGCTTCATTGTGTTATAATTGCAAAACACTTTCATATCATTGTTAGAGAGAGATCAAAGATGCAATTCATTGATTGATTCATCTACATCATTCTTATGATTCAGCAACCGAGTTTTGGGGAAACATCAAAGTTCGTTAATCCAAAACACCTACTTTCTTAACACTTTGAGGAAGGGATTCAACCTCAAGAAGAATAAGAATAGATGATTTCTGGGTATCCGCTTGAAAGAGACATGTGCAGAAGATCGTGAGATAACATATCTTGGTAGAAGATTGTGAGTCTATAAGTACAGCAAAACTTGGAAGCTACAGGAGGTACATCAGGAGGTCTAGCAGGTTGGCTGTGCAGTATCTACGGTAGCAGATCGCAAGGCTAGAATGAGTAGCAGATCTTGGAGTTGCAGGGTTTACAACAACTAGTGTAACTGGTTTGAAATTGAACTGTAACCCATATTATCTATAGTGGAGGTAACGGCTTGGTCTCGGAGTTTTTACCCAGTTGGATTTCTCCATCATCAAACTTTGAGTTATTTATTGCTTTCTAAATATTACAATTGCGGTAATTCAACATACGAAATTAGATTGTACGCTTGACCATCTAAAAATTAATTAAAAGTGACGTGTTGCTTTAATTAACATTAATCCGCACGTAAGGTCAAACTTAGTTAGCAAACTACCAACTTTCAATTGGTATTCGAGACTAAATTCGAATATTGACTTTAGATTTCTAGATGATTAATTCATTATCCATCCCGCCATATTTTGATGGCAATCATTATGTTTATTGGAAGGTTAGAATGAGAGCTTTTCTAAAATCTATGGATGAGGGGATTTGGTTAAGTGTGGTTAATGGTTGGACTGCACCTAGTTCTACGGTTAGTAATGAAGTTATTCCTACTCCCATTGCTAATTGGACTAGGATGAACTTAGATAAATGTAAGTGGAACAGTAAAGTCTTACATGTCTTATTTATGGCAGTATCTCCAGAAGAGTTTAGAAGAGTGTCTATGTGTGAGGTAGCCAAAGAGATTTGAGATATTCTACAGACCACACATGAGGGAACTTAGGTTGTTGAGAACTCAAAATTGCAAATGCAGACCACTAGGTTTGAAGAGATTAGGATGAAAGAGAATGAAACTTTTGATGAGTTTTATACGAGTTTAAACGACATATTGAATTCTAGTTTCAACCCAGGTAAAAGAATCCCAAAGCCTAAAATTGTTAGAAAAATTCTTAGATCCTTACCTGAGCGATTTAGGCCTAAAATTACTACTATTGAGGAGAGTAAGGATACATACTCTATTATGGTGGAAGAGTTAGTTGGATCTCACCAGGCGTATGTGCTGACCTTAGATAAATCAGTTAAAGATAAACCACTGGCCTTGAAATTCGTGAGAAACACCCGGATCGAATCCTCTTTTTGATTCCCCGGATGATAAAAAGTTAGCTTACCTGGCAAAAAATTTCTGAAAAATGTTTAGGAATAAACAGAAATCTAAAGAGAAGCACAGAAGTGGTCCAAGTGAGTTTTGGAAGTGTTCCAAATCCGCGAGAAACCATAATTGTCGAGGTTTTGCCCACGTTAGGTGTGAGTACCCCCAGCAGTAGGAGAAATTTGGATAAGGCTATGAATACTACTCTCACTGATGACGAGTCTAACTCGAACAATCAGAGTGAGAAATTTACTCGTGAGGAAATTGGAAAATATATTGCCTCTACTAGAATTATGAATGAATTTGATAAGAAGAGTGAGAATGCTGAGAACGTAAGTAGTAGTGAGAATTCAAAAGAAGGTTGTGATAGTGACAAAGATTCTGATAGTGAGAGAGATATCCGAGAGGATTATGATACGATGTATGAGGAGAGCCTTAAGATTTTTACTAAAAACAAAGCCCTTAGTGCGAAGAATAAGGAATTTAAATTAGAAAATGAGAAGTTAGTAGCACATATTAAGGAATCTACCTCAATTCTGAGTAAAGTGAAATTCGTGAATGAAACTTTAGAGACTCAGGTTAAGAAGCTCGCCAGTGAGCTTGAGAAGTCCTCTAGGATAGTCGGCGAGTTAACCACTGAGAAAGAGACCTTAGAAATCCAGGTTAAGAACCTTCTGAGCGATCTAGAATATTTCAAGTCTCAATTGCTTGCCTTCTTTAGTGGTTCTGAAAAGTTAGATAACATTTTAGAAATGTGCAAGCCGGCTCCATAAGGGAGGTCTAGATTTGAAGGAAAATAATGCTAGTACTTCTAAGACCACATTTGACAATGCCACTGACCAACCCAAACATGTGTCTAACCCCGATCTTAATGATAAGAGATTTGTAAGACCCACTAGACAGCGTATGACCCGTCGACCTAGGAATAGACGTCAACGTCCACATAACATTAATCTTAGGTTTGTTTCGATCTGCTTTCACTACGGTGAGTTAGGACACATACGTCCTATATGTCATCAATTCCTAAATAGACATAGAAATCAGAACTTAAATAAAAATAAGAATCAGGAGTTTGTTGGTCAGATTGACTTTCTTACTAATCAAGTGAGTCAATTGACGAAGTTAATGACATAGATGAATAGGAATATTCTTGTCACTAGACAAGTTTGGGTGAAGAAAAGTGATCTGAAATTTTGTAAAATAGATCACGGTGCTCTTCATGGTAAGAGCATTTGCGTACCTAACTGATTATATATTTTTTTGGTGCATGCTCGTGTTTTATCATTGTGTGACATTGATTTATACATGCACCATATTTGTTTATTTGTTTTATAGGTAGAAAACTTATGCATATTTTTTTTATTCTTTTTGTGTACTTGGTGCATTCATACTTTAAAATAAATAAAAAAAAAATAAACATAAAAAAATGATGGAATTTTTTACTACAACATAATATATACTTGAATCTGTTTGTTGTAATCAATCATGGGTCTATTGATGAGCTGTAACATAGTTTCCATTGCTAGCTTAAGTTATTATGGAGTACTTAGAATACATGTCTTCATATATCATCTGCACAACACACTATGATATTGTTAGTGGAACTCTATCGCGTGTGTGAGATTTGGGATGACAGTCACATGTTAGTAAGGTGACTTTGAACATGAATTGACCGTATGTATTAGACCTAATCTCAAGTTTATCTCTAGTATTTAAAATAAAAAAATATAGAATAAAAAAAAAACACAATATCTCATGTTCTTCTTCGGAGCCAATTGACTCGAGCAATTAAGCATGCGGGGTTTCTCATAACCTGGTACCTATGGTCAACTGACTTGGATTAACTGGCCTAAAGCTCGCTACATGAGTCATTTTAGTTGCTTAATGAAAAGGAACAGACACTTAATATGTGAAAAATAATTATGAGCTTAAAATATTGAAAGATGTGGAAATAAAATATGCTCAAAATTAGAGGGAGAAAAGAAATATCAATACAAAATGAGCTTTTATTTAAAGGTACTAATGCGTTTTAAATGATTTGACTTTCATAAGTAGATAACTATACTTATTGGCAGTGATATTTAGCATGTCCTTTATCACAAAATTAAGATTTGAAATCCTACTTACAAAGGATTAGTGACACTTTATATACATGGATCACCTACACAATTTACTCCATGTTAACTTAAACTCAGTATGTGAAAATGTTTACTGAACATTGATTATACTTATGTATGCTAACAACTGCATTTTTGAGTTATTATATGTTTTAATTATCGGTCCCCTTGTCATTTGTGACAAAAAGTGAAAGAGAGAGTATAGAATATTATTTATAAGAGGGAGATTTTATGTCCAGGGGTCGTTGGGGAGAGACATAGATACATTTTGCATACTGCATAAAAACACGTTGAGAGTTTGCAATAAGGGGGAGAATTGGCATTGCATTGTATTCCATATCGTAATGCATAAGCTGTTACAGTTTTAATATTTTGTGATGTTAATGTTTCGGTTGATGTTTTGATTGACATTAATGTCACGTCTCAAATTAGCATGTTTATTTACGATTATGAACTTCAATTGTTACATTTAATTTATCACGTGCTTTTACACTTGGTATTTTTGGTAACTTGGGTAGTTTAGATTTTTTTAGTTTTTCTTGACTTATTATATAGTTTTGTCACAGAATGCCAAATAGGGAGTTTGTTAGGTTTTTAGTGTTGACAATTTCGTAGACAAAATGATTAATTTGTAACTTGTTGTAAAAGTCAAGGACTTAGGGTGCAATTTGTACAAGTTGGGTTATGAGATCTAGGGTTCGAGTATAAAAAGAGAAGAAATATGGCGTCGCATTTTCATTAGCTTATCACCTGGACACTGCTTGAGGGACAAAAAAAATCGTCGTCGCTCGCTTGTCAATTGGCTCTCGCTCGAGCAAGAGGCCATCGCTCGCTTGTCGTTAGCTCCTCGCTCGAGCGATAGTGTTATGCGGCTAAACCTAGTTTGTGATTTTGGAGAGTTATATACAACCCATACTACTCATACACCTCCAACTATAAATACCTGCCCTTGCACGAAAATAGCGCAGTTGCTTCATTGTGCTACAATTGCAAAACAGTTTCATATCATTGTTAGAGAGATCCAAGATGCAATTTATTGATTGATTCATCTACATCATTCTTGTGATCCAACAATCCAATTTTGAGAAAACATCAAGGTTCGTTAATCCAAAACACCTGACTTCCTTAACACTTTGAGGAAGGGATTCAACCTCAAGAAGAAGAATAAGAATATGTGATTCCTGGGTATCCATTTGGAAGAGACGTGTGCAGAAGTTCGTGAGACTGAGACAGCATATCTTGGTAGAAGATTGCGAGTCTGTAAGTACAACAAAACTTGAAAGCTATAGGAGGTCTAGCAGGTTGGCTGGACAGTATATACGGTAGCAGATCGCAAGGCTGGAATGAGTAGCAGATCTTGGAGTTGTAGAGTTTACAACAGCTTGTGTAATTAGTTTGGAATTAAACTGTAATCCACATTATTTATAGTGGAGATAACTGGGTTGGTCCCAAAATTTTTACCCAGTTGGATTTCTCCATCGTCAAATTTTGAGTTATTTATTGCTTTTCAAATATTACAACTGCCGTAATTCAACATAGGAAATTGAATTGTATGCTTAACCATCTAGAAATTAATTAAAAGTGACCTATTGCTTTAATTAGCATTATTCTTCATGTAATGTCTTCCGCATGTATGAATTTCAGACTATCAATTAATATATGTGATTCATATTATTAACATGATGGTATTGTCAAATTTACAATAATTGGTATCAAGTTACATGCTAAGATTAGAATCATTTAAATAAATAAAAGAAGGACTTTGTACCGGGGGCTCCGTCCTTACATATAGCCTCTCTCAGAAATAATTTGTAGATCAAATCTGCCCACGCACATATATGTGTTTACACCACAAAAGAATCAAATCTGCTTAATGTCTATTCCGTCTGTGTGCATACTTGTGTATAAACTGCTGCTTCATCGTCTGGGTGCATATATATGTATGAATTATGTGTAGAAGCCGTGTGTTGATTTGCCTTGATTTGGTTTATGTATGAGCGTGTATAGATTGTTGTGGGTATAGATTGATGTGTGTATACTATATTCTCTCTCACATATACATTCTCCCACTATGCTGCCCATCCCGCGCCGCTGAATAGCCGTTGGCGCTGCGCGTTGTGACTGCACCGGGCGCTGCAGCAGCGTATGCAGCTAACGACTGCAATACTGCGCAGCCGTGGGCTGCCGGTCTCCATTGCGGAGATGGTGTTTTGGACCGGCGGCGGCGGCGCTAAATTTTGAGCCTAGGGTCTGATATTTAGATCGAGTTTTGGGTTGATTTGGGGATGGGGGCTTCTCATGCAATTTGTGAATTTTTTGGTGCTTCTCCTACAATTTAACTAAGGGTCATTTTGCAATTGTAAAAGGAAGGACCTACGCTGCAATTTTTAAATTGTAAGGTTCCTTTTAATAATTTTAAATCTAGGGTCAAAAATGCAATTTTCGAAAAGAGGCATTAAATTTGAAGTTTTAAAAATATCTACTATATTTCAATTTCGACCTAAAATTAAAATTATATTTAAAATTAACGACTTATTTATTTATTTATTATTTTTGTTAAATATTTGAATGTAGTTATTATTTGTCCATTTAAATTTCTTTTTCATATATTGAAATTTGGTTGTCAATTTCGTCTCATAATCGCGCATGAATTTTACTTTTCGTCGTTTGATGATTGTGACTATTATTGTTAAGTTTTTCGTGGACTTCAAATCTATCTTAGTGTTCTCATTACAAGAAGTAAAAAGTAGCACACTCATTTTTATTTATTTGGTTTTCTTTCGGGAAAAAATAAAAAATTGAACGTTAGCATCGTAATTTTGAATTATTACATATAGTATCTTGCCCAAATGTGTTATTACATGTGATATTTTTTGGAAATTGGCTTAAGACAGTTAACGAGTTTACTTGGTCTAGAAATCTCTTTCTGTCCAAAGTGTTGATGTTTCGAAAACCAATCTGTTTTGTTATCTAACTTGATCATGTGTTTTAATAGTATCTTACGACGTGTTATATTGTTAACCCAAATAAATATATTTTTCGAGTAAAACATTTTTGTCGTGAATTTGGATTGTAAAATCGAAACTGTGAACTCGTCACGATTCATTACCAAGTATTGAAATGTTTTACCTTTGCATATAATTGTGAAAAATCTAAGTAATTTGTTTGAACATCTTGACGTGCATTACTTAATGGCATTTCGATTTTTGTCTCGATTTTTGTTGAAGCTTCTTTTTGCGGATTTTGCAATATCATTCTTCATAGTCTCGAATGATTTATTTTGTTTCCACATTGATCATTATATGCAAATTGCTTGGCCTCAAATTTCGTGTTATCAATTTTATTCATATGCAATAATCTCTATGGATACTTGAAATCAATTTGTTAGTAATAAACATAATTTGTTTGTGATAATCAAAACGAGACGTCAATCATATGTCATCATTATTATATGTGATATTTATAAGACAGTTAACGAGTTTGCTTGGTCTAGAAATCTCCTTCTGCCCAAAAGTGTTAGTGTTTTGAAAACCAATTTGTTTTGTTAACTAACTTTGTTATGTCTTTTAAGAGTAACTTACAGCGTATTATGTTGTCAGCGTAAAGGTAACTTTATAATGATGCATCTAGGCTCTTACCGAAATAATGTTCATTTGGTTTTGACTTTAATTACGGACTATCTAATTTAGCCCATGTTAATTAGATGAATATGTTATCATCCATTGTCTGCATGCACTATGTTTGGATGATATTAATATGTTATTTTAAGTTTTCACAGTTTTAAATGTCTCACCTCTTTCGAGTCAATTGTCTACTATTGAAACTTCTATTGAGAATAGTTATGTGAGATGAAAACAAGACGTAGAAATAATACTTGATCTTTTGTGATTGGATTTTACAATGGAGAAGCAACTTTCGAAACCTACAGATAAAATCAATCTTGAATATGTAGCTGAGTATGAAAAGTGGAAATGGGATAATAGACTTTGTTTGAAAATAATTAAGCGCTCCATATCCGATTCCATTATGGGTGCTATTCCAGATAATGAAAATGCTAAAGGTTTTGTGGATGCCGTAGGAGTGAGATTTGTTGAGTCTGATAAAGCTGAAACTGGATATCTGATGGACAAACTGATAATATGATATATGATAGTACAAGTCGAGTTAGAGAGCATGTTATGAAGATGATTAATGTATCTTCTAAATTAAAGGCTCTTAAGATTCCTATTGCTGAGCCTTTTTTGGTCTATCATGTTCTGAATAGTCTTCCGAGCCAGTTTGATCAGCTGAAGGTTGCTTGTAATGCTCAAAGAGATAAATGGGATTTTGAATGACCTTACTGTTGTATGTGCCCAAGAAGAGTATATGTTGAGGCGTGAAAATGTTGAAACTGTGCAATTAGCTTTTTCAACCACCATAGAACAAGGGATCTTCACATAACCATAAGTTTAAGTTCCACAAGGGCAACAAGTCACACCGCAATTAGTATAACAAAAATTTTGGAGGTCAGACTTATGGGGTCCCAAAGTAACGATAAAGAAAACAATCAATGCAAGTTCTGCAAAAAGAAGGGTCACTGATAGAAAGATTATTTTAAGTTTAAGACTTGGTTGGAGAAGAAGAAGAGTTCCGTAGGCATCTTATTGGCCTTAGTTTGTTATGAGTCTTCTTTTGTAGATGTTCCTTTAAATTCTTGATGGTTAGACTCGAGAGCCAGTATTCATACTGCGAATTCCTTGTAGGGGGTTTTACAAGCAAATGGAGGCCAAGTGAGAATGAAGTAAGCTTGTGCGTTGGGAATGGAGTTCAAGTGAAGGTTGAGTTCATAGGAGTAGTGAAGTTATCTTTAAAGTCTGGTTTCTCTCTTGTTTTAGATAATACCGTTTTTGTACCAACAATGAAACGAAATTTAGTTTCTATATCGAAACTTGATGTTTCTGGTTTTTCCTTTAATTTCTGTAATGGAACGGTTGAATTGTTTTACGATTCTCGTTTGATTAGAAATAGCCTCTTATGTGATGGTTTGTATAAATTGTCTTTGGGTTCTTTGGTTGAAGTCTCTTGTGTTGAGAATGTGTCTAAGAAAATGCTTCTAATTCGTGAATCATCCTCCATGTTGTGGCATAAATGATTGAATCTCATTTCAAAGGATAGGATGGAAAGATTGGTTAAAGTTGAGATACTTCCCTCTCTCGATTTCTCTGATTCTGACACTTGTGTGGATTGTAGAAGAGGAAAGTCGACTAAATCCACTAGGAAAGGTTCCACTAGGAGTGATGGTATTTTGAACTTAATACATACTGGTATTAGTAGACCTTTGCCTTCTACCATATGTTGGAACAAATATTTTATAACTTTTATTGATGATTTCTCGTGATATGGATACGTTTACTTGATTAATGATAAATCTCAAGCACTTGAGAAATTCAAGATTTTCAAAATAGAAGTAGAGAAACAATGTGGGAAAAGCATCGAAGTTGTAAGATCTGACCGTGGTGGTGAGTACTACAAGAAATATGACGAATCTGGTTAAAACATGGGTGATTTTGTAAAATTTTTATAAAGGTGTGGCATATTAGCTCAATATACTATGCCGGAACGCCTAAACAGAATGGCGTTTTTGAAAGACGTAATCAGACTCTAAAAGACATGGTCAGGAGCATGATGAGTAGAACAAATTTGCCAGAATATCTATGGGGGTGAAAGCTTTGAAAACTGCTATGTATATTTTGAACAGAGTTCAGAGTAAAGCTGTTGCAAAGACACCTTTTGAGTTGTGGACAGGACGTAAGCCAAGTTTGGCTCATTTCAGAGTTTGGGGATGTCCGCTGAGGTGAGAATTTATAATCCTTTTGAGAAGAAATTAGACCCAAAATTCACTCCTAGTTACTTTACTGGGTACTCAGACAAATCAAAATGATATAAGTTCTATTTTCCAAACCGTGAGACCAGTATTGTTAAGTCAATCACTGCTAAATTTTTGGAAAATGACTTTGGTGATAGTGGGAGTTCTACGTTGAAGGAATTTTTTGTTGAGCCAAATCAAGTTATTGTTCCAGTTCCAATCATACAGGAGAGAGTTATACCTCAACCAGCTGAAATCGTTAATGAAGAACCTAGACTCCAAGTGGAACTTTAGGTTCCTCCACCAACAGCGATTGAGTTAGTTACTGAGCCCCAAGTTATGAGATCGCAAAGAGAAAGAAGGTTTGCATTGCCCAGTAATTATATTACATATTTGTTGGAGAGTGATTTTAATGTTGGGCATATTGTTGAACCTGTTACTTTTAATCAAGCATTGACAAGTCTTGAGTCACATAAATGGATAAATGCTATGGAAGATGAAATGAATTCTATGGGATAGAATAAAGTTTGGGAATTTGTTTAACTTCCTCCGGATGCTAAAGCCATAGATAACAAGTGAATCTTCAAAAGTAAATTGGACTCAAAAGGGAATGTTGAATGAAAGAAGGCGAGATTGGTTGCAAAAGGGTTCACTCAACGAGTGGGCATTGATTATAAGAAAACTTTTTCACCCGATCAGATAGATGGTAAGACAGCTTTTCTGAATGGAGATCTTTCGAAAAGGGTTTACATGAGACAACGTGAATGTTTGTTGTGAAGGGAAAAAGAAAACTTGGTATGCAAGTTAAATAAATTCTTATATGGTCTCAAGCAGGTATCACGGTAGTGGTATTTGAAATTTGACGAGGTTGTGAATTCTCTTGGTTTTGTTGAAAATATAGTTGATCAATGTATTTATCTTAAAACTAGTGGGAGAAATTTTATTTATCTTATTTTGTATGTTGATGATATTTTACTTGCTAGTGGTGACTTAGGGTTACTTCATGAGATAAATAAAATGTTATTTACTAATTTTAAGATGAAAGATCTTGGAGAAGCTACTTATGTGCTTGGCATTGAAATGCATCGTGATAGAAATCGTGGCGTGTTGGGATTTTCTCAGAAGGGTTATATAGGATGTGTTCTAGAAAGGTTCAATATGTAGAAATGTGCACCTATTGATGTACCTATCATAAAGGGGATAAGTTTAACAAAGCTCAATGTCCAAGGAATGAGCTAGAAAGAGAATCCATGAAGATGATTCCATAAGCTAGTGTTGTAAGAAGTTTGACATATGCTCAAGTTTGCACTGGACTAGATATAGTTTATGCAGTCACTGTTCATAGTAGGTTTTAGTTGAATCTTGGGCAAGAGCATTCGAAAGCGGCTAAGAAAGTTATGAGATACTTAAAGAAAATTGAAAGTTACATGCTCACTTTCCAGCGTTCAAATCACCTTGAGGTGGAAGGCTACTGAAACTCAGATTTTGTTGGATGTCAAGATGATTTGAAATAAACCTCAGGTTATATTTTCTTGTTGGATGGTGATGCTATCTCATGGAAAAGTGTTAAGCAAACTCTAGTGGCATCTTCTACTATGCAGGCTGAATTGTGGCATGTTATGGAGCTACGATTCAAGCCGTTTGGTTAAGAAATTTCATTTCTGGGCTGAAAGTTGTTGAATCTATCTCGAGGCTAATCACTATTTATTGTGATAACAGCGTAGCAGTATTCTTTTCAAGAAATAATAAAATTTCCAGTGGATCAAAACACATCGACATCAAATATTTGGTGGTGAGAGACAAAGTCAAGGAATGGTAGACGAAAATAGAGCATATCAATATTGACATCAAATATTTGGTGGTCAGAGACAAAGTCAAGGAATGACGGACGAAAATAGAGCATATCAATACAGAGACGATGATTGCAAATCCTTTGACTAATGAACTCGCTCCTAAAGTTTTTAAGACACATGTTACGAGTATGGGTATTGTGCAAACCTTTGATGTTTTTGGTTAGTGAGAGTTATTTATGTAAGAAAATTACGATTTGGCTTGATCGCTTTACGGGGTACGTAGGCAACCCATATGTTCTTCGAGTACAACCCCTTCCAATAATAAAATATATTTTCCCACATCCATAAATTATTTTGAGCATGTATTTGACTTGTGTCTTTTATTACGATATTAGTTTGATCTCGAGGTATGACAATTAAAGATATAAGATAAGTCTCTTTTAGAAACATGTGACTTCATTTTGATTAGAAGCATTTTGAGGATCGATATGAATTAGCACAATTTTTTTATCATATCTGGTGCAAAGTTTATACTGCATACTTCCACATTGGTTGGAGGGGGTGAATTGGTTTCTAAATTTTTTTCGAAAAATGAACTTAAGATCAAGTACGTAATAAAAAGATAGATAAACTTAAATAGCAAGTACGAATATGGACGCAATAAGTAAAAAGGGATAGAGAGTGCAAACGATATAATTATGGAGGTTCGATCCAACGCAATGATCTACGTCCTCCGTTACCAAACTCTTCGACACGAGCAAGGCCAATTTCACTATGTTGATTAACTTATGGTGCAATCTAACCCTTTACAAAACTTTCGGTGACTTACAAGCAAGGAGTACTTTACAACATTGAGCTATACGGGACCTTAACACAACTCACAATTCAAATAAATTTACAAGTGAAATTTTCTCTTCTTAATGAATGATGGATTTAAAGTTTGAGTATAATAAGAGAAGTATGCTAACACTTTCATAGATAGTAATGAATGAAGCTCAAGTATTAGATATGAAAAACTTTGATATATAGAATGATTTTCAAGAGTTAATTTGATCAAAGATTTTTCAACACCAAAATGATTTGATAATAAATGATATGAGAGATCAATACAATTTTAGCTTAAAGGAATCTCAATTGAAGGCTGTAAAATTGTTTTAATAAATGACAAGAGAGTTGGTATTTATAGAAATGAAAAATTCCAAATTTTATGTCAAACCGGATGACCGGTTCAGACTACCGCCAATTTCCAGATGACCAATATGACCGTTTGTACATGAAAAATTAGAGGATAGGATGGTCAAATTTTGGACGTTGGAGTTTTCCGGTCAATCGCCGCCTTGGGCCGGTCGATCGCTCGGCAGTTTGGCGCCTTTTTTCGCATTGTTTGTTTTGCTTTGAGAGTTTTCAAAAGTTATGATCTTTTGGAGAGCATTTTACACAAGTTTTACAAGATAAAAATATTTTGCAATTCCAAGAGTTTATTTTTAAAATTCATTTTTCACTTGATCACATCATCGCTTTTTAACACACCAAGTTGTTTTTAATGCATGGAACGGTTTTGAGCTATTGTCATTCATGCCATATATTGAAAGTGTTAGTACCGTTACATTCTTAGCTAACAAACAAGTATTTGATCTTGCTCAGAAGTTTGGCTCTTAATTTCTTGAATGCTGCTTCGATCTTGACTTCTTTCAAGAGTCCGATTTGTGATGATAGTTTTTGGTCTTTTGACGACCATTGATCAATTTTTCTTTGTATTCATTTGAAAGACTATAATCACTTGAATTCAACTTGTTAGTAAATAAGACCAACTTGTTTGTTATAATAAAAAATTTGAGGTTTCAAATTAACCATAGGTCAACAGCGACTCCCATGTGAGATGTTGACATTCTTGTTGGACTGGATCATGTTGTGTAAAGTATTATCATTGCAGCTATACTTGTGTGCCACACCTATGTAGTCTCACCCGAAGGTTAAAAGTTCTATTCTATAGCAATCAAATGTTTGCTCAAGTGGGAGAATGTTAGAATAATTATATTATGTGGGCTTCCATTTGATTGCGAATTTTACGGGCTAGGTGTATGGTTTGCAATGATATTGTGATTAGGCTCAATATGTTAGTGATCACTTGGGCCGTTGTACACCTTACGGGTTATATTATCACAATGTGGTAATTTTAAGTATGTGGACCAGAATTATGTAAACCCTAATCAGGGTTAGAGTCGGTAATGGATAGACTTTGTAATTTCCTATATAATGGCTAGATCCCCTCTTCTCTCCATATCGTTTATTGGCTTACTCCATTGACGGCTGATTATTTTTTGAGGAGCAAGGAGAAGAAGATCTGTCTAGTAATATTCATAAACAAAAATTTCTTTCGTAGGTATGAATTTCATACTATCAATTAATATATATATATATAATTCTTGTTCTTAGCATGATTGAATTCTCAAATTTACAACATGAAAACCTCTAGGAATTTTACATCTTTTACACTTTTGCAATTAGGATTAGTCTCCTTGTACTCTTTCCCAAAATCATCCATGTAGTAACATAAACATTACATTAAACAAATTACTCATGCTTGTGCAATATAGAGAATAAAAGGAAAAGAAATTGTACATGAAAAGGAAGATGGAAGTAAGAGGACGTTTGCACTTACATCATTGGCGAGCCATGCTCTTCTCCTCATCACATCGTCAAACCATTTTTTTTTTGCGTCCAATACCTTATTTTGCCTTATCTAGTAGCTAACTCTAAAAAAAATATATTAGAAAATGCATTGATCTCCTCTCAAATTTTTTCTTCATTATTTTTTGCTCATTTTTTTATATCTTCTTGGTACTCTATCTTCCAATTCTATCTAATTGCTTCCACCCCTGCTCCAATCATTGACATTAGGTCCAAATCAACTATTAGCACTTTGCGATTTAGTTCCCAAACTTTGGATTGAGCCCACTTTAGCCAATTCTTCGCTCTTTTTGTCTAATTCCATCGTTTTCCTCGATTTGCACCTAACAAACGAAATATGTATAAAATTAAGCCTCAATTCATCCAAAACAACAGTAATTTCTCTAGTTTAATGACTGAGACCAATGTATTTTATCAAATACCCCCAAAATTGAACAATTATTTGTCCTCAAACAAAATAAAGATTAACTACACAAAATTTTACAAATAACTTGGTTGGATAATTTGCTTTTCGCCTCATGATTGGACTTTCAGAGTGAAACTATAAACTACTTCAAAATCACACTGCTAAATCAATCTCAACCTATTCAATACAAAACTGACGTATGTGTGGAGATTCGTGTAAAGCATCACAAAGTCATAAATTAATTCAATTCCCAACCCTCCGAGACCAAATAATTCCTCTCTTCGCTCGTAAGAGACACACCTCCAAAATTCATTCTTTTCACTATTTCCCCAAGGTGTTATATAAGGTTGAAAAGCATGTCATTACAATTTCAATATTCCAAAAAATTGTTAATATATTTCTCCAGAAGAAGCAAAAATAATACATATTAATATTCTTGAAGAACACCGTATTGTGTTCTTGAAGAAGCACAAATTTATACATATTAATAGTATAGAAGAATATTATGATTAATTTAAATGTATCAATATTCCTGAAAAAAATATTATTCTATTACTTGTGAGTAATCATAACCAAGTATATAACAATATTCCAGAATAGAAGAGTCAATGCTAAATTATGTGTGAGAATAGAATTTTACTATTGATAGTAATTTATTCCATCCTAAATTAAAGAGAAACCTACTAAATTTCTAAAATGTGTGATACAACTGAAATAAATACTATATTGAACCAGAAGTTCATTTATTGAATGTATTATTATTTGGTATGAACAGTTGACCAATCACTGGTCAATAATTATGCAAAATTAAAAAGTCAAATGGACATGCAATGAAGAACCTGAAGATTCTTCAATCCAATGAATTTCTATATATTATTTGTTCTCTTTATCAAAAAGATATCATCACTTGCTAAAATATGAATTAAATTTCGTATATTCCAAAAATAAATCTGGGTGTTAAATTGAGCCCCATCATCCTCCATGTTGGCCATCTATATATTATTTGTATCTAATAGATTTGATACATATACTAGATGATTTCATGATATTTGCAACCTGAAATTTGCGAAATTGCTGCTCAAATTTTATATAATTTTCAAATTATACAATCAAGACGATGTGTTTTGTTAATACCGGTGATCCTAAATCTGAATATTTTATTAAGTGTTAGTTAAATTGCTGCTCAAATTTTAAATTATGAGTATAAATTTTAAATTATACAATCAAGATGGTGTGTTTTGTTAATGCTGGTGATCCTAAATTTCAATCTTTCAATAAGTGTTAGTTGAGATGTCGATAAATGGTTTAACACTATTGCTTGTTAAATGCCTCATACCAACATCATAGTTTTCCTATTATAATTGATTTATGGCCTTCATCTAATTACTTTTATAGTCCAGCATATGTAAAATTGATCAACCACAATGCACGGAGATGGAAAGTAAAGAATGTTGAGAATAAATGAGTAGTTTGAATCCTTCTATAATATCTGAAGCCTTAACTGGTGATATTTTATAAAGCAGTTAGATGATTGTCAATTTGATTAGACAATTCTCTCAGGATTAGAGGGAGGGATTAAGAAGTTTAAAATTATATACAAATGCATCATTATCTAAATTCTCGCAAAAGATAATTTGAACAAAAATTTCAAAAATTAATTTATATAGAGCCTTAACGGGTGATATTTTATAAAGCAGTTTGATGATTGTCAATTTGATTAGACAATTCTCTCAGCATTAGAGGAAGAGATTAAGAAGTTGAAAATAATATACAAATGCATCATTATCTAAATTCTCGCAAATGATAATTTGAACAAAAAATTCAAAAATTAATTAATTTAGATACATTTACTGACCAAAAAGATCAACATATCTTGAACACCAGTTTTAAATGCTCCAACTCGAATTAATGTCCTAGAGGACAATTGGTTAATATTAATTTTGATAAGTTTATGGCATGTCTAAAGCATGATTATATTATATTCTAATATAAAAATCTCCAAACGAAAATGGAGCAATTATTAAAGATAGTCCCATTCAGGAGACGTATACTTTTGAAAAGTATATAGACCTAATAAAATGTAAAACCCTAGAAGAGCTTCAGATAGTGTTCTAAATGGCCCGCCAGGGATGCCTTGGCGTAATCTTTATTATTATTATTATTATTATTATTATTATTATTATTATTATTATTTTTAACAGTTCTTAAATGACAGTTAAAAGCCCAACCCTGCATAAAATACGACCAAAGAAAGACAAAAGGGAACAATAGAAAATTCCAATTCATTTCTCCTCCATTGAAGATGGCTCCAATTCTTTTCTCATCCCAAAATTCCTTTCTCCTCCACGGCTCCAAACTCCACTTCGGCACTTCCTGGGTTAAGCAGATAACATCTCCATCTCCATATGCAAAAGAGACAAACCAACTATAAATGAGAATAAAAATGAATTCGAATTTATGCCCTAAAGAAAAGTGCAATTGAAAGTTTTGTAATAAAGTGGGTTTGTGTCCTTTGTGTAAACTATTATATTCAACATCTTATTTGGAATTTCAACTTAATAGATTCCACTCAATCTCTATTTTTGATTTATGCTTTAGAATTGGTTAACTTAGCATTTTAAATGAGCATTTTAGATTACAGAAGTTGTACTTTTGTCTCCAGTTTAGTCCTATTTTATTTTAGACTTTTAGTACACTAAACCCCAGTGTTTATAAATTTCATATTGCTTCTATTTTTTTAGGAACCAATGGAAGAAGATGATTCTTCAATGATATCTAAATCCAATGCTAGTCAACTTAAATGAGATTCGAGAGATATTGGATGGAAATCGCAATTTCGGTAGATCATAAAAATCTTAATAATATGAAATGCATATTATGTGATAAGGTTACTAAGAGAGGAATTTCTAGACATAAATTCACACAGTGAGAATCAAGGAAAGAGGTGTAGCATTATGTCTTAAAGCAAGTGAAGAACAAAAGCCTAAGTGTTTTGAGGCAATTCAAGGGACCAATTCTAAAAAAAATAGAGAAGCTATTGAATGATGCTAAGTTGAGGGAAGATGTGGGTATATCTTTTCCTACAATAAAGGAGGAAGAAGAAGATGAAATCTCTATTATTGAAAGAGGGTTTGGGAAAAGACCTATTAATGTGGAACCTATAGA
>CAIGRB010054464.1:22238-37912 GCA_903798255.1 Fraxinus quadrangulata | reverse complement strand
GGAAGATGTGTGAGATCATGTCCTAAACCAAGTGAAAAACAAAAAGTTAAGTGTGTTGAGGGGATTCAAGGGACCAAGTCTAAAAAAATAGAAAAGCTATTGAATGATGCTAAGTTGAGGGAAGATGTGGGTATATCTTTTCCTACAATAAAGGAGGAAGAAGAAGATGAAATCTCTATTATTGAAAGAGGGTTTGGGAAAAGACCTATTAATGTGGAACCTATAGATTAATTTGTAAGGTCTATCAATGTCAATGGTGCTTCTATGAGTGCAAGTAAGAAATTGAGGCAAACAAAATATGAATGATGCAATTTCTAAGAAAATTTTAGTGGAGGTTCATCGATATTTGGCAAGATGGGTTCATGAAATCAGAATTCCTTTTAATGCTATTAACAATTATAGTTTTAAAATATTTGTGGACGCTCTTGGTCAATATGGCCTCGGGTTACATTTCTCCTTCCCAATACCGACTAAGGGAGCCACTTTTGAAGGGAGAGGACAAAATAAACTTTAAAGAAGCAAGAAGAAGAGTGCAAAATAATGTGTGAACAATCATGACCAATTCTTGGAGTGATAGAAAAAGAAGAAGTATCATGAATCTGTGTTTGAATTGTAAATTGGGGACAACATTTATTTCGTCAAAAGAACCTTCAAATGATGCTCATACCAGTCAATATATATTTGACTATGTCAATGAATGTATTAAAGATGTTGGGGTTGGAAATATGGTTCAAATTGTAACTGACAATGCTTCCAGTAATATGACCGTCGCAAAATTGTTGGAATCAGAAAGGCATAACATGTTTTGGACATCACGTGCCACTTGCACTTTATACCATATTCTTGAAGGAATATCTAAACTTCCTAGCTTCAAGGGAGTGATTAAAAAGGCAAAACCATTCACTATTTTCATTTATGCACATCACAAGATTTTGGCATTGATGAGAAAGTTCACAAAAAGAAAGAAATAGTTACGTCAGGAGTCACTAGATTTGTATCCTCTTTCTAAACATTACAAAGTTTGCTTGATAAAAAACAAGAGTTGAGAAATATGATGACTAGCAATGAATGGGATAATATGAAATGGTCTAGGTGTAAAAAGGGCAAAGAGGCATTTGATCCCTGAACGATTTTTGGAACATGATAGAGTTGTGTTTGAGGCTATTCACTCCACTAGTGAAAGTGCTTAGACTTGTTGATGGAGAAGAAAAGCCTTCAATGGGCATTGTTTATGGAGAGCTACTAAAGGCGAAGGATGACATCAAAAAGACAATGAAGAGGGATTTTGATTGTAGACCAATCTTGGACATTATTGATGCTAAAAGTAAGGATCGCCTTGATAGTCCACTTCATACAACGGTTTATTTATTGAATCCGTTCTATTTTTTCAAGAATCCATATATCAAAGATGATCTGTTGATGATAACTAATTTGATTGCTTGTGTTGAGAAATTCTTTCCTAATAATCAAATGTAACATCATGTGATAAATATTGAGTTGCAAAGATGTGTCCAAAAAGAAGGTTCATCTCGAAGAAAGCTTGCAATAAGTGGATGTAAGGACAATGATGAAAATTACAATTCAGGTATGTTAACATATTACTCTTTTTCTTTTGTGCCATTAACCTAATCAATTATATTTTATATATGATTATTTATTATTAAATAATATGTTTGTTTTTTTCATTTATATTTATTAGTGAGTTGGTGGAATTTCTATGGCAATGAAATACCAAATTTAAAGACAATGGCAAAAAGGATACTTTGTTTGACTAGTTGTTCATTGGGTTGTGAAAGAAATTGGAGTTCTTTTGAAGAGGTAAGTATATTTTATTTACTAATGAGTAATGAATAATTACTTGAATATTCTCTGCTATTAAATGTACATTTCTTTTCCTTTATTTATTTATTTATTTATTGTACATACATACCAAGAAAAGGAATAGACTTGATACAACGAGGATGACTAATCTTGTTTATGTCTAATTTAATGCAAGGTTGGCAAACAAGAAAAAGAGGTGGGTAAAATAGAGACTCTATTACGAAGCGATGTTACTAATGTACAATCTTGGATTGTAGAGGGTTGTGATGATGATGACGAGGTGGAGAATGATATCTTACAATCTACAAAAGGTACTAGAAATGCTCATAATGAAATGAGGGAGCCCGAGGAGGAGGATTTTGTATCGGACGACACGGATGATAAATTAGATGAAAATGATATTGAATTGGAGTCCGATAAAGAGTTAGATAAGATTTAAGTTCCTATACTATTTACATTATATAATTATTATTTCGAAACTTATTTTTTGTTAGAAATTTTGAAAAAATGTATAAAGTTCCTGTAAATCTGATTTGAATGTTTGGTAGGTATTATTTTTAATTATTAAATGATTTTTTGATTGATTAAAAATTAAAATAAGAAAACGCCTTTTACGCATTTTTGCGTTTATATCTCGTCCAAGCTAGTCTAGCCCATATCGTGGCCTATTAAAAATTAAAAATTATATTAAAATAAGAAAATTTTTAAACACCTATGCTTCGCCTAACCCAAAGCTTGACTTCCATGCATCATCATGCATTACGCCTTTTAGAACACTGAGTTCAGGTAATAAATAAGTTGTCATTATTGGAAGAGAATAATATTAAAAAATAAAAAGTTGTCGACAACAATTTTTCATATGATGTACTACATCATATATCGAGGAATCAAAATAAATGCATTGAAATATATCGATTGAAGTAATGATTGGCCAAATGAAAGGACGCAATCCTAAAAAATTTGAATTTACTAGAGAAACCTAAAAGTTCTTGACTTATAGTACGAACACATAAAGGTGTATACTTATGCGAAATGAAAATAGAAAAAGTAAAGCCGTAATATAAAATATACGACTTTTTACATAATGAATTTCACGACTTGTATAAATAGATAAATTATCATGTGGTGGATGTATTCAAAACTCTCTATTTTATTAGTCACGCAATGCATGGTTGCATACAATAAATGTGATTATAACCAACTTATCTTATATAATTTTAATATTATCTTTGAAGGATTTTATGCTTATACAATTCAAATATAATTATTATGAGGGGGAGTAAATACGCATTGTACTCTTTTTTTCTTGACCAATGTTTTTTCACGCTAGGTTTTCCTGTCAAGGTTTTTAAGGAGACAATTTTTGTAGTGTACTTAAAAGAATAATATACTTTTTTTTTCATTAGAATTTTTTCTACAGGGTTTTTCCTAATAAGATTTTAACAAGACATATTCTTTGTGTAATGAATGTCCATAACATTCAAGATATTTACTCTAAAAATAATACTCTGGTTTGTATGAAACTCATAAAGAGATCAACCAGAGTTATTTTTCGAATCATCATGTTACTATAGTCATCAGGGTTGATAAAACATCTCGTATGAAGACTATATTATTATAAGACAAGACAACATGAGACATATTTCACCAAAAATTATAATATTGAAGATATTCACATACAAGACAATGATAAATTGATATAAGAATTGAAATTAGGAGAATAGTTGTACTCTTTTTCCTTAACTCAAGTTTTGACCGAATGGGTTTTTTCTTGACAAAATTTAACGGGGCAAATATTTTTAACATGTCATTCAAGGGTTGTTGTAAATAATATGATTATTCATGAATGACAATTATATCCATGCAGTCCTAGTTTTTATTACCAATGTATCCCTAATTCTTTCCTATAAATATAGGACTTTGGTTTCCAATAAAATACACAAGTCTATTGACTCCTATTCTCTCTTCTTTTTTTCTTTCTAGTTTATAACACTTTGAACTTTAATTCCATATTTCACAATTAATCTAAGCTGAACATTTGCTTTTAATTTATTTCACGCAATATATCTTCTATTATCAATGGATCAAATAATGCCGCTTTCCACATTATCCTAGTATAATGATTCTTAATGTTTTCTTTCTTGTAAGATTTCACTCAAAAGTATTCAAGCTTATCTGTTATATTTGTATGAAAAATTGATTTTACTTACGCAAAAATCCTAGAACATGGGTTTGAAGTATGCCATCTAATATCTGGTTATTCATTCTCTTTGCTTATCAGTTATACGTCAATATATTATGCTAAAGCTAAAGGTTTTTTTCTATTCAACATTGTTAGCTCTTGAGATCCACATCATTGTACTACTTTCTTATAGCTTCGAAATCGGTGTACCTTAAAATTGATTCTTACTCGTCAGCCAAATCTACTATTAATCACATTGCATCATCAACAATATTTTCTAGTGTAAAATTCAATCTCTCTAAGTACTATAAGTTCACATGTCTTCCATTACGAACTTCTTTCTTGTTGTCTCAACAAGAATGCCAATATTTTGAATCTCTGTTATTATTCCTTGAGCTTAGGCTAAAACGTCGATGGCGACTAAGATTCTAGTTTAAAGTCTCTACTTGTCGATGTAGTTAATCTCGTCTTTTACCTTCGATATGTAGCTTCTTATTAAAGGTATTATTAGGTCCAATGTTGTAATTGACATGTTTGTGAACAAAATGGTCTAAATTGAACACTTGTAAAAAGTCAAGTGCTTGGATGCAATTTTGTATAGATGAGTTAAGTTAGGGTTAGAGCTTGAAAACAAGGAAAACGCGGTGTCAAAATTCTTGGCTCAAGCGTCAAAAACAGAAACTATGTCGGTCCGCCTTTAGTCTCGTTGTCGCTTGAGGGACAGCACCCTCGCTCAAGCAACATACTCCCTTGCTCGAGCGTTATATTTATGCAGTCAGACCTAATTAGTGATTTAAAGAGTTTTACACGGCTCATAACACCTAAACATCCCCAACTAGTTATAAATACAGATGTCTGGGACGAATTTCAAGGGGTTACTTTGTGCTTTCATTGCATAACACATTCACATCATATTTTGAGAGATCCAAGAGCACCAGATGTCGTAATCCAAAACAACGACTTCTTTAACACTTTGAGAAAGGGATTCAAGAGTGGAAAGAAGAATGGAAATAGGTAATTTCCTGGGTATCCACTTGGAAGAGACATATGCAGAAGATCGTGAGATTGAGATAGCATATCTTGATAGAAGATTGTAAGTCTATAAGTACAGTAGAACTTGGAAGCTACATAAGATAGATCAGGAGGTCTAGTGGGGTTAGCTGAAAAATATCTATGGTAGCAGATCGCAAGGTTGGAATGAGCAGTAGATTTTGGAGTTGCAGGGTTTACAACTTCTAGTAAAACTAGTTTGGAATTGAACTGTAACCTACATTGTCTATAGTGGAGGTAACTGGTTTGATCCCAAAGTTTTTACTCAGTTGGATTTCTCCGTCATCAATTATTGGTATTCTTTATTACTTTCCATATTACAAACTGCAGTGTTCAAACATATGATAATTGAATTATTTGCTTAATCATCTAGAAACTATTAAAAAGTGACTTGTTGCTTTAATTAGAGTTATTCCGCACGTAAGGTCAAACTTAGTTAGTGAACTGCGTATTTTCATGTATCAGCAGCTTTGTTACATTTTACGCATGACGACGTAATAATTCTTCATGCACAAATTTAATTGTCGTAATAGGTAAGCAATTACATTTGACCTAATTTATTCATGTAAGCAACATTAGCTTCTAGTTCATATCCTTTGATTTGGAACAAAATGAAGTCGATCCTGGAAAACTCTTCTTGTATACGTCATTCTACAACCAGAATAAAAATATTCAATCTTGACTTTAGTGACATTGCAATCTTCAAACAAGAAACTTCTTATTATTGGGCTTAGACCAAGAACAACTAGGATATCTTCGAGAAAGTAGTAACGAACAAGAGAAAAATAAGGCAGCCAATCGATATACTTTTAATTGGTTTTACTTATATCTTCTATCTCCGCAAATCTTCATCATCAAAAATTGTCTCGCTCTATATCATTTATCATATATTCTTTTTTGCTCCAATCTTGGTATTGATGCTTAAGGTGAGCAATATTGGCTCAAACCAAGGGGTTTGCTACAAACATAGGTTTTTGATTCTTATACAAATTTCATATCAGGTGACTCCAACAATGTTTGATTCTCGAGCTACAACCATTAACAGAATTCAAAATACTCAACTGAATAGATGAGAAAGACTCAACATTGGTTTGTACTAAGCTCCATTTCTCCCAATCAAAGTTGAGCATGTCAACCTTTTCATAAATATCCTAGAAAATTCTAGTACGATGGTCATATCATTTTGAATAATCAACTTTGAACTTCAATGAAAGGAATAGATATCTTCAGGTACCCTCAACTGAATAATGATACTGGACCAATTTTATGATGATTCGAAACTTCTGAGTTAGATTTAACAATAACTTGATAATGATACAACCAATAAATCTCCAAAGTCAGATCAAGATCCTGAAAAAATTGTTAGATTCATACCTTCACCTAATCTTTAGGTGCATACTAACTTTAATGTTCTATTGGTCCATGTTGGTTAAAATGGGTCATCCTTATGAGTTAACCCGACCCAGTTTGAGTGAAATGATATTTGAAAGGAGGAGTTGAATTTTAAGTTTGAAATTTAACCTCCCACTACCCACAACCTCCATAAAACTTCCACTACACCAAAACTATATGAAATAAACGTAAATTCAGTTATAAACAGATAGAGAAAAATAGATGAGGGTGGTGTCCTGAAGTTTCTCCAATAACACCTCAAATTTAGTTCTTAGATTGTGGACATCAAACTCTTTCCATTGTGATCGAGTTTCTGACTAGAGAAGGAGTACTTAGTGAGTAAGCAAGGAACAAGAAGCCAAGTAACTCAACCTCTCAATTCTTGGAACTCAAGTAAGTTTTACAACTTAAAACTCTTTTAGAAGCATGCTAGTATGATTAACATTGGCATTAGAGCCTAAGTAGTTTATTTTCTTGCTAATTATATGCTGAAAATGGGTTAGTATGATCAAAATACATGAATTTCATTTTTCCTTCAAAGCTTAAGCATCGTTAATGGCAAGTTATGATATACGCCATATAAACTCATAAAATTTATTACATATGTTCATGTTAGCATATAGAAGTGGGTCAAACTGCTCAACAAAAAAGGGATCAAAAAACTTACCAGGCATGGAAAAAGAAAGATTCCACGACTCATGTGATTTTGGTAAGTTCTATTGTAGATGATCTTATTTACAAGTGTGAACAGTTCCCAACTGCTCATGACATCTGAGCATATCTGAAAACAAGTATTGTGGTACTAGTGCGACTAGACTTCGACCGCATGATGTATTAAGTTTTACACTTACAAAAAACCTTTTAATTACAACATCACGCAGCATGTGAGGTCCATGTCTACTATGATTAGGAAGCTGAAGTAAGCTCGTCACACACTCTCTGATGAGCAGCAAGTTCAGATTTTGATCCGCTCTCTTCCTAATAATTTGGAACATTTGAAAGTCAATCTGACTCACAATCATTACATCAAGACTTTTACTGATGTTACTTGCCATATTAAACAAGAGGATGAAGGGCTTTAAGCTATTAAATTCCTTGGACCTGCTATTCTGACTGAGTCTAGTTCTGGAAAGTTTCAGGCTCTAAGCATAAGAAGAACGGATCAAAGGCGGGGCAGGAAAACGACATGAAACTGGAGAAAGACCTGAAAAGATGAAACCCAAATGCAACAAGAAAGGAAAGTGATTTGGAAAGAAGAAAGACTCTTGCAAACTGAAATGCTACAACTATGAGGTGCTGACTCACTTTACACGGGAATGGCTGGAAGAAAAGAAGACAATTCTTGTAAATACTACTTTTACAACTATTTTTTTCTATCATTATTATGCTAACTGAATCTTATCATATGTGGAGTGTAGACTCAAGAGCAACAGACCATGTAACCAAGGATTGAGAAGCGATTGTAGAGTTTTGCCGATATCAAACTGGTACAAAATGGATTTATGTCGGAAATGGAGATAAAGTGGACATGAAAGGGACTGGTACATGCAAATTACATTTGCATGGAGGCCATACTATTCTCCTTCATGATGTCCTATTTGTGCCAGGGTTATGTCGAAAACTAATTTAAATTGTTGTTCTTTTAAGATTATGTTTCAGTTTGAAGTTTAGTGGTAACTTTGTTCGTATAAACGATGGTAATGTATATTATAGATTTGATATCTTTATGATGGTTTTCTTGTGTTGGATTGTTATCCAAACACTTAAAACTATTATGTAAATCGATGTTTTTCTACGAATGTATCTTCTTCTTCTTCTTCTAAAGATTTGAATGTTGATACATATGTATGGCAATCTAGATTAGGACATATTGGACAAGAGAGAATTAATATGTTAGCTAGAGAATACTTGCTAGGTTCAATCTCCAAGGTTTCGTTACCTACTTATAAATATTGCCTAATCGAAAAAAAATGCAAAAACAATTTGGTAAAGCCTTAAGAGTCGGGCTTCCATTGCAATTAATCTATTCAGATATATGTGGCCCTATGAATGTGACTTTTATAGATGATTTCACACGGTATAGATATGTCTATTTGATTTCTCATAAATCAAAGGCATTAGAATACTTAAGATGATATTTAAATATGGTAGAAGATCAAATAAATAGAAAGGTGAAAGCTTTAAGAACTGACCGAAAGCATGAATATCTATCTAAATAGTTCAAAGAACTATGTAATTATATGGGAATCATTAGGCAATTAACTATTCCTAATGCACCACAACAAAATGGTGTTGCTGAGAGGAATAATAGAATTTTGTTAGAAATTGTGAGGTTCATGATATTGCGGGCTAACTTACCTATTTATTACTGGGGAGATTCTTTGTTAACTACGACCTATATTCTGAATAGAGTTTTCTCTAAATTGGCTGTACCTACTACACTATATTAGCTTTGGATAGGTAGATCCCTTGATTTAAGTTATCTTAGATCCTGGGGATCAACTGCCTATATCCATGATTCTTTAAACAAGTTTGGGAGATTGGGCTCATGAGGCAAGAAGTGTATTTTTATAAGATACTCAGACCAGTCCAAAGGATATATGTTCAAAGGTGAAAATCGAGATGAGAATAAAATTGAGATATAGTCACGTGATGCGACATTTCTTGAGAGCAATTTGCCTAGCAGGGAAGAAATTAAAAAGAGAGAACATTTGATTGAATTAGATGATAGAATTGTATATGATGAATAAACCGAGGTGCAAAAGGAAGCACTTCCACATGTTGACCCAAATAAGAGAAACTTATCTCCAAGTGACAAGGCCACATTGAAGCTTCACTTCGTAAGAATACTAGAAAAAGTATACATAAATGTCAGTTTGAAATCAAAGGACAAGTTTTCCAAGTATCTCCAAACGATGATGAAGAGCCAAAATTAGTATAAGAACCTCTATCATGCATTGCAAAGGAAAAGTGAAAGAATGCAATGGAAGAAGAAATGAAGTCCATAAAATCCAATCAAATCTGGGACTTGGTTGATCTTCCTACTTATAGGAGAGATAGAGAACAAATGTGTTCTCAAAATAAAGAGAAAAGTTGATAGGACTATAGAGGGGTATAAGGCTCACTTGGTAATAAAGGATTATACTCAACAGGAGTGTATAGATTATGAATAGACCTTTTCACCAATAGATTTACTTCAATTTGCCTACTCTCAATCATAGTGGCACATTTAGATTTAGAATTGCATTAAATGGATGCAAAGACTGGTTTTCTCAGCGGAGCTGGATGACGAAATCTACTTGTAACAACCAGTAGTGTAAGGTCCCGAATTTTATAATCTTAAGTTGGTTGATGTAGCCCATTTAAAAAAATGAGTCGTGGCCCATTTAAGGTTATTAACAAGCAATAAGTTATTTAAAAGTCCAATAACTTAAGACATTATATTTAAATAAATTTGATTACAAAAATTTAATAAATAATTGGGTTGACATAATGGTCATCTATATGGTATTTCATAGAGGCAACCCAAGTTTGAATCACCATATAGATGTTTTAATAAAGTATTTTTATAAAATTATTTTTGAATTAAAAAAAAAAACTTCTTATTTTTTGAACATTAAGAACAATTATACCAAGTTAATTGGATGAAATAATTGTTTTATTAGTGGGCATTCATAGAGATAAGTTACAATCATATGAGTACTTCATTTTCTTTATTTTTTGTTATTATGTAAATGTTTTATAAAACTTTTTATAAGAATTAATTTTTTATGGGCTTAAAACTCTTTAAATTCCTAATTAAATACTCAATTTAATAAGATTAATGATAATATAACTCTCACATTTAGTTTTTTTATTAAAAATTGATTTTCATAAAACAAGATTAACATAGATATGAATAATTAATTTTTTTATTTTTTTTATTATGTAAATGTTTTATTAAACTTTTTTTATGAATTATTTTTTATGGACTTAAAACTCTTTAAATTCCTAGTTAAATACTCAATTTGACAAGATTAATGATAATATAACTCTCCTATTTAGTTTTTCACTAAAACAGGAGGTTACAAGAAGAGGAAAATCATTTTTTAACTATACCTCCCCTCAAATCCGATATTACTCTTATTTTCTCTCACAAAAAAAATATTTTGTGTTAAGTAAATTTTAAAAGGAATAGCAAGGGTATGAAGGAGAAAGGATTTTACACATTTTGTTCATTTATATTTCAAGAAAATCAAGGTAGGTAGAGGTGTGAGTGGTTATTTTGTTTTCAAGTTATGAATTTTCGTTAAAGTATGAATGATTGGTGCCTTCGGGTACGGTGCTTTGGCACTACTATAGTTTGAATGATTATTCTCTGGCTCTGTGTTATGATAATTTTATAGAAATTAAATTTTGCCGAAAATTCATCTACATCCGACGGTATGAATCTATAGTTCGAATTTTCTAATTTGATAATGAAATGCACCGATATTTATGTTTTGTTTTTTAAATAGATTTCTATGAACATAATATGTGGAACTATTCTAAGAATATTTTTATGAATAAGTTATGTTTAAAATTAGTTATGTGTTATAGAATTGTTATAGAAATTAACTTACAAATTACCGTTTATCACAAAAATGTTAGCGACAAGATTTAGTGTTGCTGTTATTATTAAAATTGAAGCTTCTGCCCTTCACTTCAAAAATTCATAACTCAATCGTTATTTGAATTTTTTGGATGAAACCAGTGAGGTTTGATAGCCTCATGGGTTAGCTACTTCATAAACTTGAAATTATGTCAATCCGATATCTGTAGAATTCTAACAACGTTTCTGTTCATGCATGTCGGAGTATTACAAGTAGGTTTCAATTAAATAGGACAAGAATAAAGTTTATAAATTGAAAAGATCAATCTATGGCCTAAAGTAGTCTTTTAAATAGTAGTACTTGAGATTTGACAAACTGGTTATCTCATACAATTTTATCATAATGGATGAAGATCACTTCATTTATGTAAAAAAAGGTTAAATGAATATTTTGTAATTTTGTCTATCTACGTTGATGACATATTATGGCTAGGAATGATAAGAAGTATATTAAAACCATTAAGAAATGGTTGTCCTCAAATTCTAAAATGAAGGACATGGGTGAAGCAGATTACATATTAGGTGTTAAAATCCATATAGATCGTTCGAAAAGACTTCTTGCTAGAACAAGAGTCATATAAACTAAGATTTTTAATATTTAAAAAATGGAGAATTGCGAACACATTGACACTCATGTACCAAAATGATATACTCTAAGTATTCGCATGTGTCCTAAGACTCCTAAGGAAAAAGAAGAAATGTCTAGAGTACTGTGGTTGAGAGCTTGATGTACACTATGATATGTACTCGCCCTGACATTTGTTATGTCATAGGTCTAGTCAATAGGTATCAATCTAATTCTGAAAGAGAACATTTGAAAGCTGTTTAGAGGATATTGAGATACTTGAAAGGTGTTGCTAGTTATTCTTCATGCTATCAAGAGAATGATTTGTTCTTAAAATGATACACTTGAGATACTTTAAGGGTACTGCTAGTTATTCTTCGTGCTATCAAGGGAATAATTTGTGCTTAAAAGGATATACAGATGTTGATTAGGGTAGAGACCTAGATGAGTGCAAATCAACTTCGAGATATGCATTCTTACTTAATAATAGCGCCATCTCTTGGAGTAGTAAGAAACAAATGTGAACTTCATTGTCTACAATGGAAGGAACATTCGTGGCATATGCTCTAGTATTACAAGAACCTATTTGGTTAAGGAGATTCTTTCAACATCTCAGAGTCCTTAGTGGTGACGTGGGACCTACATTGATTTACTATGATAGTTAGACAACTATTGCATATATGAAGATCCCAAGTGTCACAGCTGAATCAAATACATTGATACAAAATATAATTTTGTAAAAGACATCATAGGAAAGAAATAAATGAGTTTGCAATATATTTCTATACACCAAATAGTAATTGATCCATTTACTAAACCTATCCCTAGAGGTGTGTTTGTAACTCATGTTAAATCTCTGGAATTGCATAAAATTTTAAATATTTACTATGTAAACTTTTCATATAAGTCCATCAATGAACAATTCTTTGAATTCATATGTTAAGAGTAATCTTTTGTTATGATTATCAGATTACAGTTTTATATGCACACATAAAGTATTTTAAACAAGTTAAGATTAGCCCACTCACACAAACAATCGCCTTATATTATAAAGAGATCATGTTGTGTACATGATCCAATTGCCTTGATAAGATATCAAAATAAGATTACAAAAACTAATCAAAATGAATTTTGTTATCTATTAGATATGTTTTATAGCCGATTGAGTTCTCGATTGAGATTGCCTAGAGGAATAAATATAAGAGACATAAGCCTTGGGAAAGGAAAAAACACCATAGCACGTGTTTCATACTATGCACTTTAACGACCAATGAGAAATGAATAAATGGATCCCTACTTCTTTATTGTGTGTGTCTTTGAGGTATATATGACCCACTTACATGCCCTTATGACTTTTGACCGTTTTCCAAAATTTTATTTCGGTGTCTCTACTTAATCATGTTGCCAATAACTATGATTGATTTGATTTGATGGGACATGTCTTGGAAAGCAATTGACTTGAAATTATGGGATTCAAGTAGGAAATGACGCCTGTCTTATCAATACATTAGCTTTTATTCACTAGTCGGACAATTGTGTTAACCTTTTTAGGTTTTGTAACACAATTGTGAATACAATATAGATGAGAAAGTTGAGTATGTTCTCTGATTTATTGAGGGGCTAGAAATACTCGAACTAGTGTTACAAAATATCTCTAAGGTATTACTAGAAATGTATTTCCTCTTAGAGAGCTTCTGTATATCCCTAATAGGTGTATGGTGCTTGTGTTCTCAAATTAACTCGATGGTCACACAATCCTTTTAACTGTATAAACTTGAAGGTATTAAGATAAATATAATTGATATTATATTAGAATTAGATCAAGCCCATCATGTACGAGTGAAAGTTGTTGGTTAAAATGGGTTGCCCATGTGGGTTTATCCGACTATTTGGTTTTCGGAATGATGAGTTAAATTTTAAGTTCTACAACTTGGAACTCGGTGAAAAGTATGCTAGTGTGATTATCAGTTTAGATTGAAGAAGAATATTCAATTAAAATGATAATAAATAGAAATCAAGTTAATACAAGATATATATTTAGACATTGGAGAATACATTTCACTCAAGTCAAATAAAGTACATGAAAGTCGAGATGCGGAGTCAAGTATTATAAATGCCTTGCTTTTCCTTAGATTGAGAGGCTCCATGGTTAAAACACCCTATCTTTAGAGATAATGAAGGGTGGGGACTTTTTGTATGTTATATGCTTACTTTATTGAAGTAATTCTAATAATTTTAGCTACAAAATTATTAGAGTTGATGTTCCTTTTAGAAGGGCAGAATCAAAGCATAGTGCTAAACAAGTAGGTGTAATTGTTGAGTTCTGCAGTAGTGAACTTTATGGAATCAATTATAGTGATCCTGCTATTGTGAAAAACATGCTAGAAACACACTCAACTGGGTGTAATTTTTGAATTAGATTGTTTTACTTTGAAATTTGATGGTGTTTTTCTTTACAGTCCAAGGAGTTAGTTTACTTTTGGGAATACTTTGTTTGCTTTGTTCTTCTTTAGACACATTTGGCATGGTTCTAGAAATTTATACAGAGATTTTTTGCCTTCCAGATTTGGATACTAAAGTAGAGTTTATAGCATTTCCAAAACTTAGGGATCCAATTGCAGAAGATATCTGAAAAGAGATTACTTTGATATCTTTTGCCTCTATTTTGATTTTTGGGGGGAATCTTACATAGAGTATCGGAGTAGATTTGAGTCACTACTTTTTTTTTTTTTTTTTTTTTCTTGCTCTTTCTTTATCTGAGAGACGACTTCACAAAAAAAAAAATGGTACGGAAACTATAATTGTGAACCACAATAAAAACTATGGAAGCATTGGTTTACACCATCCTCAATCTTGATTCTAGGGATAAATTTTGTTATTATCTTTTTTTGAGAATATTCTAAGGTTCCAACTAAAAAGATGAAACGATTTTACAATATCTCAATTGAAGTAACGACCATCATTTTACATCAACATATAAAGGAAAGGAAGAAAGAAATTGTTTAGCATCATTTTACATCAACAAGTAACAAAAAAAAAGAAAAAAAAAATTATTTAGCACTTCCTTTCGATTAGATATTGATTCAGATTGCTTTGTTGAGTCACAAGAAGGATAGTTATACTAATTCAATATACTCTAAAGATACCGTCTGTGTAATATTAACAATCATATATAAGTTTGAAATTCAGTGATTGCCTTTTGCTAATCTCATTTTTTACAGAAATGATCACCTTTTGACTATACACAAATATATGGAGTTCGGCATGTCTAAAAGCCTAGGAAAACATTCTTTTAACTATTATTATTACTAGTATCAGATATTGGATCATTCATAGCACTAATATGTCTTCCTTATTCATGACTTTGTATGAGGCTCGTACTACATAGCAAGTGAAGAAAACGTAAGGGTACTCATTAGCACTCCCACAAGAAATGGCCTAGCTAAAGCGCCATTTTGGAAAACTCAAAGGATGCCTTGATATGAGAAAGATGCACTCAAGTGTACTAAGAAAATGTAGGCTTAGGCTCGAAAGCTAACCTTACTCAACAAGTCCCTTTCCTTTATTAGGTTGGGTTCTTGTTTCTACTCATTGAAGATTCTATTTGCAAAAGGTCAATTGAGGATACTACAATGGCTCTCACGAACACCATTCATAAGAAGGCGAGGTCATCTTTCTTTCCACAATATGGTTCACTTCAAAGTGTTAAAAACAGAGAAAATAAGGAATAATTATCTATGTAATTATGGTCTTTGTTGGTTGTTGTCTCAGGCGAACATTCTCTTTTCTTTGCCTAATTCCATCTTACCAAACGAAATTGACTTTTGACCAACTCTCAAAAGATTGTGAGGCTAAACGAGGTACGAAAAATGAATCTATATCAGTGTACACAAGTTGGTTGTCAATGGCCACTCAACTACTCGAGCACAATGCGTGGTTTCGATTCGACAATTGCAATGACTTCTTTATCTTTTCATGTTAAAAAAAAGATAGTTTAGATCTGATGGAACTCAATCTCTTCTATTTTTTTTTTT
>CAIGRB010054464.1:0-19240 GCA_903798255.1 Fraxinus quadrangulata | reverse complement strand
GGTCTCAATTTCGAGGCTTAAAACCAGTGCAAAACTTTTCAACTTGAAAGTTGATATATGATAATGTTTTGACGATGTTTCATCTCTTTGACTCCTTCCTTCTTTCAATTGACCTCTTACACTCTCGAATCTTCATCTTAAAGTTTGACACAAGTTTGGAGTATTGGCAGTTTAGTCCTTGAACTTTCATTTCCTTTTACTTTGGTCCATTTTCACCTATTTCTTCCAAATTACGTCATCTCCATTAAATTGTAACCTGAATCAAAATATGAATGTAATGAGTATTTTTTTGGCACTAATTGATCATATGAACACATAAAATAAGGAGGGAAAAATATGCATTTTGCATTCCTATCAATAACTTCCCAAATATTATAATCTGTTAATTGAATAAATATCATCATTCTAGCCTTCCAATAGTTATAATAAGTACCATCAAAGAAATGAAGACGATTTGCAGAATGCCCCTCAAAATTTTGAAAAATGTGATTAGTCATTGCTCAAGATTGTAAAATCTTAATTTCAAAATGAGTACATTGCTCTGATACCAATTGATAGTCCAATAATAACTAACCAAGAGGGAGGTGAATGGGTTTTTAAAATTTTTTCGAAGAATTAATCTAAATTCAAGGAAGTAAAGACTAAATAGATTAATTCAAATAATAAGCACAAATATAAAAGCGATAAACAAAAGGGAGTGAGGATGCAAACAATATAATTGTGGAGGTTTGATCCAAAATAATAATCTATGTCTTCTGTTACCAAGCTCTCTGACACGAGTAAGACCTTTTCACTATGTTGATCGACTTATGGTGCAATCCAACCATTTACAATGCTTCCGATGACTTAAAAACAAGGAGCACTGATCCTTATACAACGTTGAGCATTACAGAATCTCAACATGACCCACTATTGAGCTTTTACGGGATCTCAATATGACCTACACTATTGAGCTTTATGGAATCTCAATATGATCCACACGGTGACTTACAACAAGGAGGACCGATCTTTATACAATGTTGATCTTTACAGGACTTCAATATGACCCACACTTTATCAAAGTGATTTTACAATAGATTTCCTCTCTTGATAAATAATAAAAATAAGTTAAGTACTAAGAGAGGCTAACACTTCAATGAATAGTAAAAATGTTAGCTTAAGTGTTAGATGAAATTTTTTTATGAATATGATAATAAAAAATTAGATTCAATCAATCAGAGTTTTTCAATGAAAAGATGAAGAAAAATCAAATGCAATTTAAGGTCAAAAATCTTCTCAAAATATTTCTCCCTTTTAATTAATAATTGTAATTAATTAAGTATTAAGAGAGTAATGAGGAATTTTGATGAATATGATGGTTTTACAAGTTTGATTCAATCAATCAAAATTTTCTACACGAAGAAGTAGAAAAGTTTATCAATGTAAGTACAAATATCTTCTTTAAAAAATATCTCTCTTTTAAGATTGATATAAATAAGTTAAGCACAAAGAGAAATGAAAAACTTTGATGAGAGAAATAATTTTAGAAGTTTGATTCAACAATCAAAATTTTTGCTATGAAAAATATAAATGAAATGAATGCAAAAATGTAAGTTCAAAGAAGATATTTTACAAATATATTTCACAAGAAATGTCTCTTCTAGTTGTTTTATGAATGTAAAGTGAAGTGGTATTTATAACAGTCAAAATGCCCTAAGTTCAAGCAAACCAAATGACTCATCCGAACGTCCGCATTCTGAATCGGATGACCTAACTAGGCATTGTCCGTCAGAAATCAGAACGGTTAAGAAAATGACCGTAGGTGAAGCGGACGACCGCATGGTCAATCGGACGTCCACTTTGAATTTGACTTTGCCTTTTTTTTTGAAAATGTGGGATTTTGAATGACATTTTCATTTTATCTTTCAAGGTAAGTAACATTGTAAAAAATTTAATTATCAAAATGAAATACTTACATTTTTGAAGAATATTTTTTTTTATGACTGTGTTTTTAAGAAATAATATTTTCGTGTATAAAATGATTTTTGAGGTTTTATCATTCATTGATAAATATCAAAGTATTAGTACCTTTATATTTGAACTAAGAAGTCTAGTTTTTTTATCTTGTTTCAAAGTTTACATCTTAGACTTCTCGTCTTGATCTTTCTTTGATATCGTCTCTCATGCTCCTGATCTTACTTTTTCTTGAAGACTCTCGTCTCGAATGATTTGACTTGAATACTTAACTTCCACTTTGAACTTCATTTCGAATCCAATTTATAATGTATTGATTTTGGCAATGTTTGATTGATTTTTACGTTGAACTATTATCACTCAAAATCAATTGTTAGAAATAATATTAATCTTGTTTGTTGTGATCAAAATATTAAGGATGAAATCAACCATAGGTCAATAAACAAGTGTGCCGGTAGCTAAAACGTAAAGTGGCTAAAGAAAAATGAAGTTAATAATTGCATTTTAGCCAGTATAGTGGTAAAAGCGTGCTTCATTTTGTTACTCTTTTAATAGTTAAAGGTTCTTTTGATCCTATTCATATTTCGATCAAAAAAATTATTTTTAAAAAGATTTAATCCTTCACCTCTCAATAAAAAACTTGAGAAAAAATAAAAGTTCTCGTGATTTCTATTCGCGAGTCATTTAAAATTGGATAAGTTGGATTATGAAATTGCAAAACAATTTTTTTGAATTGGATCCAGACTTCCAATTGAATAAATATGACTAAAGTATCATAGAAAGATGTCGACTCATGAATTGTTCATTTTGACGTGATTATAGTTCAATAAGTTGCCTAATTTGATGATATTCAAACTGAGAGTATCTATTAAAGATTATGATGTATATATATTGTAATGCACTCTATAGTGAAGTAGTTAGTATAATTGTGCCTCATCTAGGTGTCCTTCCAGTTTGTGTTTGTTACAAGACCATTGCACTTGGTTAGTTGTTGAATAATCCATTTGGTTGTACAGTTTGTTAGGATATCACTTTTACTTATTTACCCTTTCTTGTCTTATATATTTTTGCACATGTATAACCATTATTCAATGAGAAAAATCTTTGATTAATCATTCCTAATATATCAACTTCTTCATCACCTTCATCCATTTGCTTTTACTTACATGGTATCAGAACATTCATCACTACCATTGCTGATATGAATTCTGCTAATAGCGAAAACACAAGTCCACTTCACACTCTTGATTTTTCTAACCATTATAGGTTTGGGAATTCTGATAATCAGGAGTTGTTTTGGTCACAGAGTTATTAACTACAGACAACTATCTTACTTGGTTAATGGCACTCCGTCAAGCACTTCGAGCAAAGAACAAACTTGGTTTCATCAACGGAGAATTACCCAAACCAGAACCATCCAGCCCATCATTTGATCCATGGGAGAGGTGTAATGACATGGTGTTGTCATATCTCCATCCCTCATATCTAGTGTTGTATTCATGGATGAAGATAATGAGATATAGGCAGAGCTTAAGGATCGATTTTCTCATCAAAATGGACCCAGGATTTATGATCTGAAGAAAGCTTTGGCTGATCTCGAACAAGAAAATGACTCTGTAAGCATCTACTATAGTAAACTGAAAACTATATGGAATGCATTATCAGTATATGATATGTAGCTGTGGACAATTGAAAATATTGGTTGATAGACATCAACGTGACTGTGTGATCAAATTTCTGATGGGATTGAATGAAATATATGACAACACAAGAGCTCAAATCATGATGCTCGATCCCCTTTCCCCAGTTAACAAGATGTTTTCCTATATACACAGCAAAAAAGGCAGAAACGGCTTGTCTCCACCACTGTTAATAATGAGACCATTGCAATGACAACCAGAAAATTTTATGGGAATAACAAAACACCCAGTTATGGAAAATCGAATACCACTGGCAAGAAAGAGAGACCATATTGCACATATTGCAAAATATCGGACATGCTTTGGATAAGTGTTTCAAGGCAGGAAATACTGAGGTACCTATATGCACATACAACAACTTAACAGGTCATACTATGGAAAAGTGCAATAAGCTACATGGCCACCCTCCAACTCATAAGCTACACAAAGTCTAGATGAGTGAATAGGGTTTTGCAAATCAGTCAAGTATAATGCAAGATGATAGTGAGAGACCAGTTCTCTAACCAAGGGACAATATGAGGAACTTCTTGCCTTGCTTCGCCCTAAGGATACCTCACAGACCACCAATTCTGCCAACCATGTCCAGACCATTGATCATTCTAAGACTAACTCTCCATCTACCTTGTCTAGTAAACCCTTTTTTTATTTGTTCTATCCACACTTACTTATAATTCTGCCAACACTCCATGGATCATTGACACTGGTGCGATAGATCATATGATATGTAACAGCAATCTCCTCACTTCCATTGATTCAAGGACTTCCCTCTTAGTTAAATTGCCCACTAGAGAAGTAGTTCTTGCTACACATTCTGGTATAGTACAATTCACTGATTCTTTACTTCTCAAGGATGTATTATGTGTTCCTACTTTTCATTTTAATATGTAATCTGTTAAAAAGTTAACACAACAACTACAATGTTGCCTAATATTCTTATCTGATGCCTGCTATATACAGGACCTTTTATCTTGAAAGACGATTGGGAATGGTGAAGTATGGCAGGTATCAACTCCTACATTACAAGGTTCCACCCACAGATCTAATGACTACCTTATCAGCTCTCAATCTTAGGCAATCATTTATTGCATCTTCTGCACTTAACTCTGATGTTCAGCCACATTTGTGGCACTATCGTTTACGACATATATCAAAATCTTGAATGAAACTTATTTTAGATGACTCAATTGTTTCTCATTATAAGAATGCTAGTAATGTTTTATCTGTCCATTAGCAAAACAACACAAGAACCCCTTTCCCACAAGCACACATAAAACTAAACAATTTTTTGACATCATCCATTACATTTGGGGTCCATGTCCTACTATAGCTCATGATGGATCTAAGTACTTCCTCTCTGTGGTAGATGACTTTTCACGAGCCACTTGGGTATATATGCTTAAAAGAAAATCAGATGTTAGTCACTCCATTAAAGCATTCATCCAAATGTTAGAAAATTAGTTCCAAATTACAATAAAGACTTTGGGAAGTTATAATGGACCAGAATTTAAACTGACTGATTTTTACAATCTAAAAGGAATCATTCATCAAAAAAGCTATGTTGAGACTCCTCAACAAAATGGTATAGTTGAAAGAAAACATCAACATTTGATGAATGTGGCCAGAGCATTGAAATATCAATATGGTCTTTCTCTATTTTATTGGAACGAATTCATTCTCATAGCCACATATTTAATAAACAAAACTCCCACACCATTGCTCCAAAATAAGTCACCATTTGAGGTGCTATTCAAGATCACACCAACCTATTCTCATCTTAAAATTTTTGGATGCATTTGCTATGCTTCTACGTTGGCACACGGGAGAAGAAAGTTTGATCCTAGGGGGCGCCAATGTGTTTTCTTGGGATACCTTTTTGGAGTTAAAGGCTATAAGGTGATGGATTTACAGACAAAAGCCATTTTCATATCTCGGGATGTAGTATTCCATGAAACATATTTCCCTTACAAACAAACCGCAAAGCTCATTGATAAATCAGAACTTGTCTTCACCAAGCCAATTCCAGACACTATCTACTATACACCTGCATCACCACCAGATACAATGCCCCATCCATATAAAACACACACTCACCTAATCAAAACATATCAAACAATCCTCCATCTGATAATACTCTCCAATCATCACCTTTCATAGCACCCATCAATCGAAAATCCACAAGAGTCAAAAAAGCTCATCAGTACTTGGGAGATTTCATTATCATCAGGCCACATCAACTCAACCATCCCAATCATCTCTCAAGACAAAACATCTAGGCTCTGCAGGTAATTTTTTCCTCTCTCTAACACTATATCTTATCATAAATTATCACCCCAGTTTAAAGCATTTTCATCCTCCATTTGCACACACTTTGAACTTAGTACCTATCATCAAGCAGTGACTGATCCTAATTGGTGTAAGGAAATGGATTTAGAGATAGAGGCCCTTGTGTTAAACAGGACTGGACTCTCATTGATCTTCCACCAGGAAAGGTAGTAATTGGATGCAAATGGATGTATAAACTAAAGTACAATTCAGATGGAAGCATTGAAAGGTACAAAACGAGACTTGTAGCCAAAGGGTATACACAAATAGAAGGGATAGACTACAATGAGACCTTCTCGCATGTTACAAAGCTGGTTACTATTCGATGCCTGTTAGCTATAATAGTAGTTCGGAATTAGCATGTAAAACAATTTGTTGTAAGTAATGCTTTTCTACATGGTATTTTACATGAAGAGGTCTACATGCAAAAACCTGATGGCTACATAAAAGGAACTTCCAATCAGGTTTGCAAGCTATTGAAGAGCATCAAGGCAGTGGTATTCCACATTCTCAACAACACTTATCCAATTCAGTTTTTCCCAGTCCAAGGCTGATTACAACCTCTTCACTATAGCGACAAATCATTCCTTCACAGCCTTACTTGTCTATGTGGACGACATTGTCATAGCTAGCTCTAATTTGGGGCAAATTGATACAGTTCAAAGATTCCTCAGCGACAAATTTAAGATTAAAGCATTAGATGATTTGAAATACTTTCTTGGTCTTGAGGTTGCAAGATCAAACAAGGAAATTTTTATCTCTCAACGCAATTATACTTTAAACTTATTGGTTGATGCAGGATTCCTTGGAGCTAAACCAATTAAACTACCTATGGACTAGCACTTGAAGTTAGGAAAGAACACATGAAAGACACTACTTGATCCCACCATTTACAGAAAACTAATTGGGAAATTGATGTATCTATCCCTGACTAGACTTGATATATGTTATGCAATTCAGAACCTTAGTCAACATAAGAAGCTCACTTTTACACACATCTTGCTACAGTTCACAAGGTAATTTGATATCTTAAGCTGGCACCAGGACAAGGCCTCTTATTTTCATCTTCATCCTTAGTGACCCTTCGAGCATTTTGTGATTCTGATTGTGGAGCTTGCCCTGATTCTCAAAGATCAATTACTGGTTATTGTATATTTCTTGGGAATTCACTGGTCTCTTGGAAGTCCAAGAAGCAAAGTGTGGTATCTCGATCATCTGCTGAAGCGAAATACAGATTAATGGCCAACACATGTTGTGAGATCACGTGGTTAAAATATATTCTAAAGGACCTTCAAAATCATCATCCCCAACCAGTTAGTTACCTTATATTGTGATAACCAGGCAACATTAAACATTGCTTCGAACCCAATATTTCATGAAAGAACTAAACACATCGAGCTGGTTTGTCATTTAATTAGAGATCAAATCAAAGCTGGCCCCATCTCCACATCTTATGTTCCTACCCCGTCACAACTTACTGATATATTCACCAAGGTATTCCCTTCTATCACTCCAAAGTCACATTTTTCCAAGATGAAAACAGAAAACATGTATTCTCCATCTTGAGGGGGTGTTAAAGATTATGATGTATATATATTGTAATGCACTCTATAGTGCAGTAGTTAGTATAATTGTGCCTCATCCAGGTGTCCTTCCAGCTCGTGTTTGTTACAAGAACATTGCACATGGTTAGTTGCTGAATAATCCATTTGGTTGTACAATTTGTTAGGATATCACTTTTACTTATTTACCCTTTCTTGTCTTATAAATTTTTTCACATGTATTACCATTATTCAATGAGAAGAATCTCTGATTAATCATTCCTAATATATCAGCTTCATCACCTTCATCCAGCTGCTTTTACTTACAGTATCATAGGCATATGGTCAAATATTTTTACATGAATGTAAGTACATATGGAGAGTCCAACAAAAAGTTGATTATATGATTTTAGATTTGATTTCAGATTTGAGTAAAAAGATCTCTTTCATAAGTGAATATTCAATTTTCAAAATATTTGATATTTTAGAAAGGGGTGTGAAATAGGATTTAAGCTTCAATATGATTGAGGTTAGCCAAGTCGTCTTTATGAATAAGGTCACATCTAAGTCTTTAAGATGTGTGATTTCATTAAGTCAAGATATGAGGCTATTGCAATTGATAACACCACCGGATTAAGCATTAATCGGACAATTTTAATTCTATCAACGAAGGTATCTGAATATAGAAGAAAGTGACAAAACTCATGTAAAATAATTATAAGAGCGCAACTTCAAAATTCTCTTATCACTAAGAAAGATATTGAAGTTTAAGAGGCAATAACAGTAGTTTGAGTAAAAAGTAGGGTCAAACAAGGACAACACATTAATGTCTCTAATCAATCCTATTTTGTTCTTAACAATCATTATTTAAACCTCAAGAGACTTATATATATACGGTGCTCGTCGTGTCAACTATAGTCCCAAGGCCACCATGAGACCTCTAAGTACAGCCCATATACCTTATAATTGATTACCCTTAATGATTGTCGGAGCCTTAATCAATATATCTATTCGGATGCAAAGAATAGTAAGGTAAACCTGTAGGGTGATCCATTATATTTAATGTCATCATCTCATTCCAAATGTCATAGTTGAGTATTCACGATCATTTATTTGCTCTTGTTATCTCTTCTTTGAAATTTATGGAGGACACGTCTTTTATGTCCATGCAATGTAATTGCATATGAAATACCATATTATATCTCATGCACCATGTATGAGTCACATGAAAGGTTAAATACCACCGAAGCAATGTTCATCAGCTAAAAGTAATGAGGACGAGGTTCAAAAGTGAAACTAGAGAATGGTGTTGACCAGTCACCGAACACACGTGGAGAAATTAGAATTTCAAAAGTGATATAAAGATCTTCACATGGTATATAATATACTAGTGAAAAGGTCATCAAGTCGCAAATCTAACTTCTTCTATGGATCTCATTTCTGAACTTGTACAAAAAGTTATACGCCTTTCCTTCCGAGGCCACTAGTTGTCCATGCAAGAGAATGGATCCTTATAATGAAGCGGGGGTAAACACCTTAATAATTGGCAGCGGTCGACCTCTTAATGTGTGGCAGGGGGTTGACATCTAAAATTAAGGGGGGCGACCCCTCTCCTAAACACTTTATTTTCTCCCAAAAAAGAATGAAATATTGTCCCTATTTATAGATTTCACTAGGGACTAAGTGGCAATGCAATCATTTTTTTATTTCCTCCTTTAATCCCTAGAAATTTAGAAACTTACTTTTTAGCCCCAAAAGTTTCTAAAAACTCCTGAAATTTCAAAAAAGAACTTTTAAAAATTCATATAAAAATTTTGTGATGTCACAAGTATTCTATGCACATTTTAAAATCATATATTTTGTATAAAAACATGCAAGACATCGTTACAATATCACACACAATGAATCTGTTATATACTAGTACCTAGTAAATCGATGTCCATAAGTTTTTTGCCTTTGGGTAATAAGATCATGTGCAATCCACGTGGTCCTTTAACGTCTAAAGTGATGAAATTGTGAAAGAGACCAATTTTACAAAGGCTTCTAAAGGTTGGGGACAGATAATAAGAACATTAGAGGATGGGAGGAAATGTTTAATTTTCCCAATAACTATTTTAATAATTAACTTATCGAATATATATATCAAAAAATTATGAATGATATTTGCACTCATTATTCAAATTTTATAATTATTTATATTGATGATGTTCTAATTTTTTGTGAAAGTTCAACATTTCAAATATTTAAACATATTCATTCATGTGGCTTTTGATCACCTTTTGATAAAGTAGCCATCGCCTTTTGACAATGGCTTTTGCACCTTTTGATGAAGTAACCATCACCTTTTGACAATTGATGAAGTAGCCATCCACCATTTAAGAGCTAGAATGCCTAGACCTAATCTAAACAGAGGTTTAACTACAATTTGAACAAGTCCAACATGAAGATATTGAAATTTCTTCATGTGAGCTTGTTTAGCATTTTTTGAAAATAGATTGATTAAAACAATTTGATTTTTAATTGGAATTGTTTGTTCCAAAGTTTTGATGACATAATTTTGAGTAAAATCGAATTTTTCTATCTAATAGATAGAACTTTTACCTACCTTTGGGATAGTCCAATTTTGAAGTTTTTGCTCTATTTGAGCTATTTGAAGTTCTTTTGAATTAATATCATTTGATGCAGATGCATTATCTTAATCAAATTATTCATTATTATCTTGAAAATAATTTGACATATTATCACCACTATTGTTTGAATCACTACCTTTACTAAACCAATTTGACAAAAAGACATATTTGAATAGTAATAAGAAAACAATAATCTTACTATTGAAAACTGAATGCTACGGGCAACTTGATGTAGTGTAAAGCCAACAAGGGGACCTCCTACCATGGCAACATGGCTGACCAACGCTATTCAATTGACATCCATGCCTTACACAAACCTAACCTTTGACACTATATACACAATAGTTTGACACAATTTCATCACAATACTCTCAAATGGCTCTAATAACAAAGGAGGCTAGGTCGTGGAAGAGGGACAAGAGAAGTAGAGATTGATAAAATTCAAAATTTATTTGATAATAATACTTTGAAATTACAAATTGAAACTCGAAATTGAAAATTACAATTTGAAAAGATTTTTAAAGAGAGTTTCAAAATTAAAAGGATAATTTAAAACTTTCTTGAAGTGTTACTATCTCCCGCTCTATTACACTTAAAGAGTTTCATTGCCTCCTGCTTTTATTTATAGTTGAAGCTCTGGACTTGAAACCAAATTGGATTTGATTGAAGAATCTTGGAGATAATGTTTGTGTTGCTTTGGATCACCTTTTGATAAAGCAGCCATCGCCTTTTGACAATGGCTTTTTGAATTTTACTTTAGTAAAGATACTAAGATTTTTTGTCCACTTTTGATTGTTCGTAACAGGAGCAATAATAGTTTGTTAGGTGGCATACACATTTTGAATAATGTCTCTTTTGATCTTTGAACTCTGTAGTCTCGTAATTTGTCGAGATAACCGAGTCTATATAGCTATTTTGAAGGAGTCCATTTTTGAGTTTCTTGTTCAATTAATTCATCAATATTGTCTAGTCCAAAGCACATGTTTTCATTACTTTGTTCATAGTATGAGGAATTAGTTTAAGAAGAGCTTTCTTTTGAACCTGATCTTTTTAATGAAGATTTTGTAAAAACAACAATTCTTTATGAAATACTTTTCAGTTCTTCAAGATTTTTGTAATCTTTGCATATTTCCTCTTCATAAAGAATTCTTTTTGCAATTATTTTTTCAATAATTTCATATTGTAATCTTTGAATATTTCACTCAGTGAATTTTTCTCACCATTTCCTCTTCTTTGTTCCTCTCTTGTGAGGAAGTCTGGAAGAAAGTTTGAAAAGCCTTGTATATATAGTCTTTCGAAATCAAAACATGATAGAATTGTTTGCCATGTGACAAAAATTTGTTTTGAAACAAGAATTTTGACACCTTTTTGCAAAACATCTTTTGATGCTTTACAGTCTATTTTTAAAATAATTTTTTTATTGACTAAACCATCTTGAAATTTTGAAATACAAAAAACAATTGATAAAATTTCTTTTTTGATAGTAAAATAATTCTTTTGAGGTCCAATCCAAACACCGAAGTGAATTCGAACTAACTGTTCTTGTCTTGACTCCTTTGGAATTTGTTTGAGGACACCGCGAAAATCAATGTAAGATGCATCAGTCTCAACAATAATTGATGCAATGGGGTCTAAGATTGACAAACAAGGAATGCATTTTATAGCCCTTTTGACATTTTGAATGGCTAATGTATGATCGTGATTCCATGGCATCGGATTCTTTTATAATCATGTTGGACTTGTTCAAATTGCAGTTATACCTCTGTTTAGACTAGGTCTAGACGTTCGAGTTCTTATAACCTTAAGAGATAAGAGACTTTTTTCCAAACTTGTAAGTAATGACACTATACTTGAGTTTAATCTCGAGAGTGGTCCAGTATTTCAAATTGTTATCCAAATTTCTCAACCGGTCTTCAAGATGGAGCTATTCTAAATGCTCTCAATCTTTGAATTCAAACTAAGAATTTTTATGTTGATGATCGTTCAAGAGCTTTTGTTTTAATATATCGAGTATATTATAAGCTTTTGAATACTCAACTCTATATCAGAGCTCTCAGATCTTTTCCAAAAGATGAAAGTCTTTTGGTTGAAGTTAATCCACTTCATTCAAATATAATGATTCCCAAACATATTCCTTAGAATCTTCAAGCAAGAGAATTAGAATGAGATTTTGAAAATGCACAAAATCCAGTTCTAACTCTTGTAAGAAGAAATCCTGATCAAATAATTTATTTTCCTGATGGTAATGTCAAAGTTATCTTTGATAAACCATGATCTTCAAATATTCTTCAAACATCTCGTTCATCTAGATCTGATTATAGATCTAGGATAAATTCATTTCAATCTACTAGATTTTCAACATCTTCTTTAAAGGAAGTTGATTTTAATTCCAATATTCCAAAAACCCATTATCAAAAGGATAAAGATGATGAACCAGAACCACCTAGTTCTCCTACTTTATCTAATATGGCACCTCCTTCAGAAAGGCTTGATCAACAATTTAATGTTATTTCTTCTACCATTAATAGAAGAAATGAATTCATTACTGACGAAACCCCTGAAGTCAAAAGTTTTAGAAAAATATTTCAAAAAAGTTTTTCTTAAACAGAAATTGACTCTTACTGAGAAGAATTTGAAGGTTTTCCGGAAGATTTAAGTTTTTATGAGTGAACATATTTTAAAGTTTATAATAAAAAAACTCACTGAAACAAAAGTTATTCAAAATACTAATTCTTCAAAAAATATTTGGAAAACACCTAAGGGTGATACTTTTCAAACTATCCATCCTCCTATGCAAGAAATTGTTGTTTCACAAGAGAATACCGAAATTCTTGTATCTCCTTTCAAAAGGATATCTAGCGAAAGATCAGATGATTCTGAAGTAGTAGCTAAAGATATAAAAAATATTCAATCTCAGAACAATTATACAAATGTTGTTCTTCAATCCATGTGTTCTCAGTTAAACAAAATTGAATTAAATTCTGAAAATGAAATAACAAATTCCAATTCTGAAAAATCTATTTCAAAATCAAAAGATAAAGGAAAAACTCGTGTCAATAGTTTATTCAAACCTCATCCTTCAAATATGATAATGCAATTAGGAAATTTGGATAATGAGACTCAAGTTTTAAATGAAATTGTAACTCAATTATCTAAATTATCATCTTCTTCTCCTTAAAAAAATATCAATACTATTGATGAAATTGAATATCAATTTATTGAAAATGAAAATGAAAACTTTCATATTAATAAAGTAAAAGGTTCATATTCAAAAGTTCCTCTCTATTATCCTCAAAATACTGCTCCTAATTTTCTTTTTGAAGAAAAAGTATAATATCCTATAATTTTCGACAAAAAATCTGTAGTCGAATGGAATATTGATGGACTAACAGAATACCAAATAGTCAAATAAATTGAAATTATGTCTATGTGTTGGAAAACATATAAAGCTAACAATGTTGATCCAAAAAATGCTACCATAAATCTATTAATGGGATTTGCAGGCTAGCTCAAAAATTGGTGGGAAAGTTATCTTAGCCTAAAAGAAAAGCATGATATAATGAATTCATATAACAATGGAACCAAAGAAAATGACTGTTTCAATGTTCTCATCTATATAATTATAAAACACTTCATTGGATCACCTGCAGATGTCATAGACAGTCTGAAATTCTAATGAATCTTAGATGTCCAAAACTTCAAGATTTTTATTGGTATAAAGACATGTTTTTATCCCGTGTCTTAATCCACGATAATTGTAATCAATCTTATTGGAAGGAAAGATTAATATTTGGACTTCCTAAACTCTTTGCAGAAAAAGTTAGAATTTCAATCAGAAAACAATATGATGAAAATATTCCATAAGGTGAATTTACATATGGAGAAATTATTCATTTTATTAATAAAGAAGATCTTGTACTTTGCAATGATTTAAAATTCAAAGCTAAATTGAAATCAAAAAGATCAGAGAGTCGGAAAGAACTCGAATCACTTTGTGAACAATATGGCATTGAGAAAATAATTCCTCATTCTTCAAAAGGAAAAACCTATCCTTCTTACAAAAGAAGAAAAAAAATTTCAAAGAATTTTCAAAAATTTTCTTATTCAAAAAATTATTTTTAAAAACGATTTTCAAAGAAAAGGTTTCAAAATATTCAAATGTTACTTGCTATAAATGCAAGCAAAATGGACATTGTTCCAATAAATGTCCTATAAAATCCAAGATTAATAATCTTCAAATATATGAGGATATTAAACTAGAAATCCTTAATCTTTTAAATTTTTCAGAAGAAGAAAACTCTTCTGATTCTGAATTAGAAATAGTTTATCAACACTAAGAAAGTTCTGATGTTGATACAGATTCTAGTTCATCCTCTTCAGATCAATCTAAAAAAAATTGTGGTTGTAAAACCATAAATCTTTTTACTCAAGAAGACGAACTTATGAAGGAAAAAATTGAAAATCATCAACTAAAGAAAAAGTTCAAATCTCTTATTCCTTCAAAATTATACGAATTTGATGATCCTCATAATATTAAAAATATTATGAATAGATTTAAATCCGAATCTTCAAAATTTTCTAAATCATCTAGTTCTGATTTAATATCAGAAGTAAATGAGATGAAATCTCAAATTTCCCTTTTTTAAAATCAAATAAAAGATGTAAGAATAGAAGTAGTTCTCTTAAAAACTAAACAAGAGAATCAGACCATTTATGATTCTGAGTCTTCTGAATAAGAAGAAATTACATCTCAATCTTAAAAAATTCCTCAAACTGAAGAAGAAAATGTTAATGTTATTAGTCGTATTGAACTTCAAAAATGATATTGTAAATAGATATTATTATCAATAAAGATTTTAAACTTCATACTAGAGTCTTAATTGATTTTGGTGCTGATCAAAATTGCATTAGTGAATGATTAATCCCTAAAAAATATTTTTTTAAAAAAACCACTAAACGTCTTTTTGGTAATAGTGGAAAAAAATTAAATATTCAATATAAACTTTCAAAAGCTCATATTTGTAATTCAAACATTTGTTTCAAAAATATATTTTATCTTGTCAAAGATTTAGACCAAGAAGTAATTCTTGACACCCCTTTTATTATTCAAATATATCATTTTCATGCCGACTCAAAAAGATTAACTACAAATATTTTTGGTCAAGAAATTATTTTCAAATTTACGAATCCTCCTTCTTACAATGATATTAATACTTTAAAAGAAGCTTCCATTTCAAAAATTATAAACAATATTAATTTTAAGAAAAAAAATATTCAATTTTTAAAAGAAGAGATAAGATTGCAAAGAATCGAAAAACAGTTGAAAGATTCTTATTTTCAAAAGCAAATCACTCTTTTTCGAAAGCGTATCGTGGAATAAATATGCTTCACTATTCCAAATACTTTATGGAACAGGAAAAGGCATATGGTGTCCCTACCATATACTCAAAAGTTCCATGAATCAAATATCTTAACAAAATTTCGTCATATTCAAATGAATAAAGAATTATTTGATCACTCTATCAAGAAAATCAATGATTTATTAAATAAGAATCTTATCCTTCCAAGTAAATCGCCTTAGAGTTGTTCGGCATTTTATGTCAACAATTCTGCTGAAATTGAGCGAGGAGTCCATCATTTAGATATCAATTACAAACCTCTCAACAAAGCTCTTCAATGGATTAGATATCCATTACCTCAGAAGAAAAACTTATTAAATAGGTTATACAAAGCGATTATTTTTTCTAAATTTGATATGAAGTTATGTTTGTAGCAGTCAAATTAAAGAAGAAGATCGTTATAAAACTGCATTCAATAATCCTTTTGAAAAATACGAATGGAACGTAATGACATTTGGTCTAAAAATGCTCCTCTAAATTTCAAAAAATTATGAATAATATTTTCAATCCTTATTCAAATTTTATAATTCTTTATATTGATGATTTTCTAATTTTTTCTGAAAGTTTAGAACAGTATTTCAAACATTTAAATATATTCATTCATGTAGTCAAAATTAATGGTTCAGCAGTTTCTGCTAAAAATGTTGTTTCATGTCAAACAAGTATTAGGTTCTTAGGACATAATATTCATCTAGAAACCATTACACCAATTTAAAGAAGTCTAGATTTCATGAACAAATTTCCTGATGAAATACTAGATAAAAGTATTCTTCAAAGGTTTTTTTAGGATGTGTCAATTATGTAGAAGATTTTATCAAAGAGATAAGAATCACATGTGCACCTATTCTCAAAAGATTAAAAAATGTCACATGGACTCACGAGCATACAGTAGCCGTTCAAAATGTCAAAAAGGCTATAAAAAGCATTCTTTGTTTGTCAATCTTAGACACCATTGCATCAATTATTGTTGAGACTGATGCATCCTATATTAGTTTTGGTGGTGTTCTCAAACAAATTCAAAAAGAGTCAAGACAAGAACAGTTAGTTCGATATCACTTTGGTATTTGGATTGGACCTCAAAAGAATTATTCTACTATAAAAAAAATTATCAATTGTTTTATGTATTTCAAAATTTCAAGATAATTTAATGAATAAAAAATTTATTTTCAAAATAGACTGTAAAGTATCAAAAGATGCTTTGCAAAAAGATATCAAAACTTTTGTTTCAAGACAAATTTTTGAAAACTTTCACTGCAAAATAGTGGAAAATTTATATATAATAGGTGGAGGTTCCACCAAACCTTCCCCTGCCAAAGTAATAATTTTTTTTAAAAGAATAAAAAAAATTAATTCAACTCAATTAGATAAATAAATGATCAAAATACAATATATAAAAAATATTTTAATATTCTTTTATAAAAGTAAAGAAACAAATAATGTTTATTATTATTATTATCAATATGAAATACCTTCAAAAACTAAACAACAATGAATATATTAAAACAATAATGTTAAAATTAGTCTTTTTTTATATATAATTTTATAAAGTATAATAAAAAAATTGATCTTTTATGGAACACTTGGATAAAAATGAAAAAACAATGTTGTAAATTCTTTAATCACAATTTAATTTTTCTTTTGTAGAAAATATGGAGAAACAACAAAGAAGAGAGAAAAAATAAAAAGAAGACAAATGTAATAGATAGAAGAAAAATAATAATTTTTAATTATAACTCTAAAGTTTAGAAATAAAAAGATAAAAGAAAAATATTGAAAGGAATAAAAATAGGGCTGGGTACGAGTCGGTTCGGTCCGGTTCTGTTCGCTTTTAGAAATTTTTGGGCATTTAGTAAATGAAACCGTCGGTTCCAGATATAATTCTGGAACCGTTCGGGTTCGGTTCGGTTCGGTTCTGTACTATAATTAAATTAAAGGACATAAAAAATTTACCAGAAAATCTGTCATAGTCGGCATTAAACTACAAAGACTACCAACTTACAAACTCTAAATTACAAGTTACCTCGTTCAAATGGTCTGTATATCGGTGGTCTTGGACGGACGTCGCGGCTTCGATGGGCAATTCAATAGGCATCTTGGTCGGACTCGACGGCGTTCCTCTTTTGTGTGTGTGTAGGTTTCCAATTATATATATATAACTAATAATTAGGTCAAATAGTTAAAACAAAAAATTGTTAATTTGTTTAGAAAAAATAAAAAAATTGATTTATCCAATATAAAAAAAATCGGTTCTTGGTCTAGAACCGAGAATCGAACCGAACCCATCGGTTCTCGATTCAGATACAAGTTCGGGTATTTATTTTAAGAAGAATCGCTCGATTCGATTCGGTTCGGTTCGATTTCAGTTCGATTTGGACATTTTGCCCAATCCTAAATAAAAATATATTAAAAAAATCTTTTTTGAAAGTCTCCGTAAAAATTTCCTCCAACCTATCACCAGGGCAGCTTGCCCCCAGTATTACAAGGNAAATCCTAAACTAACTTGGGTTACCTCTAGAAACTCTCTCCCATGTACAAAGCCCCACGCTCGAGAGACCTTCCATCTTCTCCACCTTCCAAAGGCCTTCCATCTCCCGTCCCCCAACACAATATTCCAGATTCGGTCATCCATCTTCCTCTTTCCCTCTTCCACCTTCTTCACAACCATTAGATTCCTGGAACATATGTTCATGTGTCCGCTTCTCATTTGTAGGATTCGAATGGGATGCCATACCCATACCTATATTATCTCTACATCGATACTTCTCCATCGCAGGTTCAAATTCTCTATAGTATAATTCGTGGACTTTTAAGGAAGAAAAAATCTAGATAAATGTGTATTGGTCATACCAACAATGCCTCGACGCAAGAGATTATGAGGGTAAAGGTTTATAGTAGTTTTGCAAGTGTGCTTAGTTTTTCAGGTTTTACTAAGCTATTTAATTATGCATGTATATTTCACCCCATTTGAGTTCCATTTTTTTTTCAAAATTCATTTATCCAAAACTCATTTTCAATTACACATTCTCTCATAAAATAGTTATACACGTATTTCAAAAAATTTTCTTTATTTTATAAGCACACATTCTCCAAAAATTACAATTACATAATATATTTTACCCTAAAAATGGGAATCAAACATGGGCTTAATATTTTTAAACTTTTTAAAATTTAAAAATAAGTGCAACTAAATTCTCCTTGGCCCTTGTTTGACAAATACTATTTGAACTCTTTTTTTCGTACTTATTTTCAACTACATCTTCATACAATAAAATATATTTTTTAATTTTTAATGTTCATTCTCCGAAAATCATTATTCAATATATTTTTCCAAATAGCCAAACAAGGGGCTTAAGATTTATCAAAATTTTAATTGGGTAATTTACAAAATGTCTGATTTCATGTTTGTCAATAAAAAATATCTAATTTTGACAACTCTTGCAAAAATAGCCAAATTTAGAAGGGAAATTTGGCCAGATGACCCCATTCAACTAATATTTTGAAGAAAGGACCGTTGACTCGTATTTGAAAAAAAATAAGAATGTAATAAAATTATAAAATGACAAAATTGCCCTTCACCTATTACTTAAAATTCACCACTTTTTCCCTAATTTCACCACTGTAAAACCCTTCCACCATTTTTTGAAATTTCCCGACTTCCTTCTTCCCCTTCATCACCTTTAAACTGCCTCTAAACA
>CAIGRB010054462.1:0-24241 GCA_903798255.1 Fraxinus quadrangulata | reverse complement strand
AAAAAAAAAAAAAAAAAATGATGATGAAACATGTTGAAACAATGCGATATTTTGAGATTTAGTTGTTGCTTTTCTGAATGTAGAACATATCATAGTTGGTGTCTAGATGATCTCACTCTCAACTAATCCAAGTTGACGCTTTTATCTTTTTATTTTTATTTTTTAAATTTGACTATACTAAATAAAAACGAAAGGCGAAGTACAAAATGTTAGGAAAAGTACAAAACTTGTATGTTGATCCACGTAAAATTTCTTCAATTCATTTCAATTTTCAAAAGCAATTGAGATTTAAAAAAATACATATTATAGGGATAAATCAAAATAAAAAAAAATGATGTTTTGCTTCACAGGGTGCTTACAGTTGGCCTAAGAATAAAGTGTAAAGAAAATCCAAAACCTATTTACATTTTGATTTAGATTATATCAATATAAGCTGATGCAAGGTAAATCAACCACATTTTTCAGAAGTTAAAGTTGGTAGAAGAAGCAAAATTTAGCCATCTATCACCTAAATTCAGGCTCGAGAATCCACCACGAACACTATTCATTTGAACCTTCCAGCGAAGAATTCCATTTTAAATAGGATCACCTCATGTTTAAGCGTTGCTCAGCATCGTATGCCCTAGTAAATGGCTGGAGATTTAGTCCGATGTTTATGGCCTTCATGGAGTTTATGTCTTTGATGATAGTGACCACCTTCTTTCGTCGTTGTCTTGTGTTCTTCACTTAATTTTTGGGAATCACCATTTGTTGAAACTGCGAAGACAAATGTGCCAATTGGGACGTCATGATCAAGATCTTTCACCGGCTCCAAAACTCGTATCACATCACTCATTGTAGGTCGAAGCTTAGGCCTATGGCTTAAGCAATGATAAGCCAATGCAGCAACCTTTTGAGTCCCTGCTTCCGAGTACTGCCCTTCCAGCCTCGGATCCATTATCCTACTTAACTTTCTATGATTCTTCAGCATAGGCCTAGCCCAATCCGCCAAGTTCTGTTCTCTGTGAGAACGGGTTTTGTCTACTGATTTTTTGCCTGTTAGTAGCTCCAATAGTAATACTCCAAAACTGTACACGTCACTTGCTGCGGTCAAGTGACCTGTCATGATGTACTCGGGGGCAGCGTAACCTTGTGTCCCCATAACCCGTGTTGAAACATGTGTGTCATCACCTTCTGGACCGTCCTTTGCAAGCCCAAAGTCTGATAGTTTAGCAGTGTAATCCTGGTAAGAAGACGAGACAAGTTCGTTAGAGAAGTATTTTTAGTCATATATATACACGCGCGCACTCACGGACACACACATTAATATATGCATAGAGTATAAATAACATACCGAATCTAGCAAAATATTCGAAGCTTTGAAGTCTCTGTATATGACAGGTTTCTCAGCTTCATGCAGGAAAGCAAGCCCTTTTGCAGCTTCGAGAGCAATTTTAATTCTTGTCGACCATGGAAGCGAAACGGAATATCCTGCATATGATTTTGGCTATTAGAAAATGTATAAATTTAATACAATCTGCAATTGATTATTGATTTGTTTAAAATAAATTTTTTTATATAAATAAATTTATATCTAATGTCAACTATATATCCACCACGAAGAAAACAAATACATAGTTGACTTTTTCTAAGCACTTTCTATTAGCGAGTTGAATACCAATAGCTGGTATGAGCGAATTACAGCTCATGTAAATGGACATATTTAAAAATTGAGTAAGATATAAAATTGAAAGGCGGGGACGAAAAATATTGTTTCAAGAGAGAACTTACTTCTGAAGAGTTGATTCTCGAGGCTGCCTCGCGGCATATATTCATATACCAGAAGCCTGTGTTGTTCTTCACAACAGTATCCAATCAATTTCACCAAATTTGGATGTCTTAATTGACCAAGAAAAATCACTTCAGTCTGTTGAAAAAAAACTAATGTAATAAATTTTCTTATTGCATGCAATGAAATATATCAATAATTTAAAATTCATTAGCAAATTACTATACATACCAGCCATTCTCTATGACCTTGTGTCCCATCCAAGTCGAGGAGCTTTACAGCCACTGGCTGAGCCTTCAAACCCGGTCTCAGCTTGTCATCAATGAAGCCTTTGTGAACAGGCCCGAACCCTCCCTCGCCAAGAAAATTGCTCGACGAGAAATTCTGAGTAATCACTTTCAGCTCTTGAAGCGTGAAGACGTGAATGTTCGAGCCTGCTAGAGAAATAGATAGATCTTCGGAAAGGGTGGAACTGCTTAAATCCGTTAACGAAATCCTCTGAAATGAAGCTTGTTTAGAAACAGCCTTTTTTGGCTCGTTTTCAACCCTGAAACACCTCGGAAAATAGTCTTGCCATTTCATCATCGTCGTCTTCTTCTTCTTCATCACTCCCATTAATTATTTCCCAAGAAATAATAATCGAATCACAGGAAAAATTGTTTTGAGGCGATAAAAATGTTTAATAGGTTTATATGAAGAAAATAAAAATGTCTATAAAGAGAGGTATGCAACTCCTTTGTAAGACCGTCCTATTATATATATGCACATAAAGATAGAGACTCTGTGCGTATAGGTGTGGAAGCTTAAACAATGAGCAATAATAAGTCCACAAATCTGGTTGAATTGAAAATGACTTGGCTGCCTCTTAGTGCCTTGTTATCCAACCATTCATTTTTCTTCAAACTCCTTTTAAAATATACGTCTTCTATCAACTAAATAATTTTTCAAATTTCATTTTTCTTTAAATTCATTTTTAATCACATATTTCATTATTTTTATTACTGTGAAGCAAAGGAAAAATCATTATTTCAAAGGTGTTTGCCTCTTCTTATTTAGAAAATGATTTCAGAAGCCAAATATTTATTTATGTGTTGGAGAAGCTTGCAAGAAACGCTCTTCTTCTAAAACTGGTTTTACAAGTACAATTTTGACTAATTTTTTAATTATTTTCATGGCGTGGAAAAATATTATAAATATATATTAAGAAATTCCTAGGGAATATGTTTGGCCATTTCTCTTGCGTGTTTCTTCACGCGGGACTTTGATTGTTCGACGCACCAAAACTGCCACGTTTTTTAGTAAGAAGGACAGAACGGTCAAACATATACGCGCTGCAAGCAGAGTGTTGAAAATAAAAATTATATTTTTAAAATGAAAATGGTTAATCCAATGTTTGATATCATTATTTTCAAAATGTGTTTTTTTTTTTTTAAACACACATTTTTCAATAAAATAGTATAAAATACAAACTTAAATTTTTTTTTATTTTTCAACTACACATTATCTATCAATTCACTATTCAAAAATATATTTTTAAATAAAAATAAGACTCAAACATGCTCTGAAATGACCATATCAAGGGTGGATATATTTATTTAAAATCATTTGAATAAAACAGCCATTCAGATTGTTTTATTGAGACTTATCTTAAGTTCTTGTTTGATGATCATTATTAAGAAAAAATGACGTTTTGAATTGTGAGTTTTTGGAAAATGTCATTAAAAAGTATGGAAAAAAATTGGATTTATGTATAAAATATTTTATTATGTGAATGTGATTAAAAATGAGTATGAGAATTAAAGAGTCCTGTTTTATAGGGAGACAAACAAAACTTAAATATCAATCTTATTTAAAAAAAATAACAAAAGAAAAAAATGATTTAATTCATGTTGTAAATGGTAAGATTATTAGTGAATGAAAATTATATTCTTGCAACTCTAAAAATTATTATCATTGTATTCATAATCCTTCTAGATAAATATAGAACGTTGATTCTTATTACAATACACACAAGTCTATTAACTTTTATTTTCTCTTCTTTTTTCTCTCTTTTCACTACACATTATCATCACGAAAGTTTAATTATTCAAAGTCTTGTAAAAATAGTAATTTTTTTTTTAAACATAATCATTTATGGCATGCACCAAAATTAATTTGGTGATATGTGATTTTTTTTACATACATATACATCGAAAAGAGATTTTTTTTTTTTTTAATTCTTCTCTGCCTTTTATTTGTAGAATATTAATTCATGTTTTTATTTAATCAATTCATGCATTTAGTTCATAAAGCAATTTAATTTATGTCCATGCCTTTACTTCATATTAATTAATGGATTTCCAGTTTCGTTTCATATAATATGAGAATTTACATCAAAATATTAATTGAATATTTTTCTATGTGTTATCTCATAAATTATGGGAAATAACTATATTGTTATAGACAATATTTTCGTCTTTAACATAATTCTTGATATTATACAAAATGATGATCCTACACCACAGTTTGTTAAAGACTGTCAATATAGTAGTGATTGGCCAAAGTGGAAAGAAATCATACAAGCAAATTGAATTTCTTAGAGAAACGGAAGGTTTTTAGACTCGTAGTTCGAATATTTGAAAATGTAATCCTTGTTAAATAAAAATGTGTTTTTGTACGAAAGAGAAATGAAAATAATGAAATTATAAGGTACAAAATCCAACTCGTAGTTCAAGGTTTCTCACAAAGACCGAGAATTGATTATGAGAAAATATATTCTCCCGTAATGAACAACATCACTTTTAAATTTTTAATTAGTTTGAATGTATCACAAATGTTCGATATGTGCCTTATTGATGTAGTGATTGCCTATTTGTATGGTTCACTTGATAGTAACATATATATGAAAGTCTTTGAAAGACTTAAAGTGCGATGAACAAATGATACATTCTCGAGAATTATGTTCTCATTAAATTGCAAAAATCACTATATGAATTGAAACAATTCGGACGCATGTGGTATAATTGCATTAGCAAATATTTGTTGAAAGAATGCTATAAAAATGACGATATCTGCTCATATATTTTCATGAAGAAAATAAATTTTGGATTTACAATTGTGGCTGTTTATGTTGATAATTTAAATTTAATTGAAATTTCTGAAAAGCTCAATAAAATTGCAAATTATTTGAAAAATGAATTTGAGATGAAAGATTTAGGAAAAATCAAATTATGTCTCGAATTGCAGATTGAAAAATTTTCACAAAAATTATTTGATCATCAATCTACATATACAAAAAAAATTTAAAACATTTTATATGGATAATGCACATTCATTGGCATTACCTATGATTGTTCAATCACTTGATGTGAAAAAATATCATTTTCGTTCAGTTGAAAATTGAGAAAATATTCTTGGTTTAAAAATACCATATCTTAGTGCAATTGGAGCATTAACTTATTTTGCAAATTTTACTCAACCCAACATAACTTTTTCTGTAAATCTCATTGCAAGAATAACTCTACACTAACACAAAGATATTAAAATGATGTTAAATATATTTTTCGTTACCAAAAGGGTACTATTGATTTGCGATTATTTTATATATATTATCTCTCTGACCCACATAAAGCTAAATCAGAAACAAAATACGTGTTTACACGTGGAGGAACAACTATATCATGGAGATTTGAGAAACAATCATTGACAACAACATTCTCAAATCATTCTGAAATTATTGCAATCTATGAAGTAGGGCGAAAATGTATATGGTTGAGGAACATGATCCATCATATACAAGTATCATACAGATTAATTTCAGCAAAAGATAGTGCAACAATGTTGTATGAAGATAATGCTACTTGTATTACACAACTCAAAGGAGGTTATATCAAAAGATGATGAAACACGTTTCTCCAAAATTCTTTCATACACATGAGTTTAAGAAGAATTGCGACATCGATATTCAACAAATTCGCTCAAGTGACAATGTGATTGATTTATTTACAAAAGCACTGTTAATATCTACATTCAAGAAGTTGGTTCACAAGATTGAAATGCGTCAACTAAAAAATTTTCAGTGATCAACATCAGGGAGTATCTGTACTCTTTTTCTTCACTTAGGATTTATCTTACCGAGTTTTCCTTGCAAGATTTTAATGGGGCAACATTTAAATTTAATATTCCAAATAATTGTATTCTTTTTCTTTTGTTTGATTTTTTGTCCCATTGAATTGTTATTAAAAAAGGATTTAACGAAACAAATATTTTGTAATGTGTCATTCAAGGAGTAGTATTGTATTCCTGCAACCTTAAAAATTATTATCATTGTATCTCTAATCCTCCCCCATAAATATAGGATTTTGATTCTCATTATAATACACACAAGTATATTAACTTTTATTCTCTCTTTTCACAACAGCTCATAATATGTTGTTTCTTTATTTCATTTTTAATGAAAATGAGATATTACTCTATTCACACCTCTCATTAAAATTGGCCAATCTTGGATCAGCGTTTTTAACATGGTTTTCGATTTTAGCTAGATAACTGATTTTTTTTAACAATCACTTAATTAAAATTTAAATCATATGAATTTACATGAATGAATATGTATTTAGAATAATTGACAATTTTGTTGTATGCAATAAAAAGCACCGGTTTATTTTTAAAGTATAATAGAATAATATGAACCATTTCAAAAATGATTAAAAAGAGGGTACCGAATCAAAAAATATCGGTTTCGATCATTCCATTTCTTTTTTACGATCGATTCAACTATTCCCTTTTCACTATTCTTATTAGGGATCAAGTCGAACCACTTGTGTTGATCACGTTTTCATAATAGTATTACTATTACTCGTTTGGAATATAAAAAGCATACGACTTTGCAAAATGGAAAGAAATTTCTGCCAAAAAAATAATATCTTTTTTGCTAAACACGCTAATGATTTGGTCAAACAAATGTACAACATTCTAGAGACTTCAAAAGAAGGTGGTAGGTAGCTATGCAGTTGCAGTTTGCGTGCATACATGTACAATGTTCTAGAAGCCCTGTTTCATGCATAATTAATTAAATTTTTTTTTTTTTTTTTTAAATCCCTCCTTGATTATCTTTTCATTAAATAACTTATAAAAAATAATAAGATGGGACCATAGGGGTAGTTGGTGAGGCATGATCATCCCAACCTCACGTTGTGTCAATCCCTATTTGGCAATTATTATTTCAAATTTTTTTTTTCAACATATTCATTTTCAACTACTGTATTCACAAAATAAAATATTCTGTATACAAACTCAATCTTTCTTCTTATTTTTTAATCACATATTCTACAAAAAAAAAAAAAAATCACTATTCAAACTCTATTTTATCCAAATAATAATTGTCAAATAGAGACTTAATATGATCATTTAGCCCATATTTAGTGGGAATTAAAACTAAATTTTGGTAGAAGTTAATAGAACATGTTGTTAAAAAGTTATGGATCTTATTAAATATGTGGTTTAAATAGGTTGTTGACTTTCACTAAATTTAAAATCTAGATTTTAATCAATAATTTACATCCATTATTATTCTAGATTCCATTATTATAAGAAGTCAATGGGCTTTAATGTGAGGTTTAATTATACTGAATTCATTTTTAATATGGTTCAATTTAATAGTGCGAAATTTTCTAAAATAATAGGGGTAATTTTAATCTTAATATGAAGAAAATACTGTAATTATAGCTCGTGCTTGGTACCACTATTTTTTTTTTTTTATTAAAATTCAAGTGAAAGTCAGTATTTAATTTTAATAGTACATTTCTTAAGATTCACGATTTTTCAATAATAAATTTTATGATCTTTTATCAAAATTTATTAAAAGTCTTATTTTGATATCTACTAAACTCGGGCAAGGGCGGAGCCCAGGCCCAACATGAACTTCTGGGCTCAACCCTGGCCCAGGAATTTTTATTTTTTATTTTTTTTAAATAATGTTATCCCAGTACAAGACAAACTACTCAGTCCATTCCAAAAAACAAAACACCCCAACCCAAAGACATAACTCCTTCCATTTCAATTCAACCTGATTTTCCCCTGATTTCAAGCCCTCTCGCCTCCACCTCTCCTCTAACCTCTACGGCTCTACCAACGTCTCCTCCTCCTCCAGTCATAGCAGCTCAGTCGCACGCAGCTCGGTGTCGACATTTCTACAACAGCCTGCACCCGTAGCCGCAATAGTTTCTTCCACTCTTCAACAGCAGCAGCCAGGCTGCACCAGCAGCTTCGCGCCTTCGCAATCGCCAACCCAGCGACTTCCGGCCGACCAGCTCAAGACTCGGTTGGATTTGGTGAATCTAGTAGTTTCAATTCAACCTGTAAGTCCAGCAACTCTTCCTCTTTGTGCAATTTTTTTTTTTCAATGAGTTAAATTGTTGGTATGAGTTTGTGTTCAAACTTTTTTGCAAAACTGGTTGTTATGTAGATTTATGTATTCTTAAGTTCAGTTTCGATTTGAATTTGGTTGATTAGCATAGTTTCAGTTTTATTTTAGTTGATTATCATAGTTTCAGTTTATGAATTGTTGGACTTCGTTGAAGTTTCTAAATGCTTTTATCTGAACTTTCTGTTAATTGGATATCAAATTTTTATATTTAGATATTAAATGAAAAGATTCTTTCAAAGAAAATCTGACCTGGATAACGTAAACATTGATGAGGGGATGTCGAATAATGTAGAATTTGATGTCACTAAACTTCCAACTGATCCTGGTTTAAGGATACCCATTTCGAATTACAATGCTAACATTCGAGATCAAGTTCGAAGAGCATATATGTTAAAGGGCCCTTGTCAGCCCCAAGAGCATGACTTCCCAAAACGTCAATTTGGAGTAAAAGTTAGACGATTCAACCCTTCTTTGTTTAAAGAGTTCGATTCTTAGTTGGAGTATAGCATAGAAAAAGATGCTGCTTATTTTTTGTATTGTTATATTCTCAAATCAAGTTCTGGAAAGCAAGGTAGAGGTGAGTATTTTGTTGGTGAAGATTTTACGCATTGGAAAGAGAAAAAAAACTTCATATTCATGTTGGAGAACATGATAGTGCACATAATCAAGCTCACATGAAATGCGAAGTTTTGATGAATCAAGACCAACACATTCAATCAGTTTTGTATAAGCAGTTAGAACAAGCAAGAAGTGCATATGTTACCCGTCTTAATACATCTATTGATTGTGTTCGACTTCTATTGTGACAAGGGCACTCATTACGGAGTTATGATGAATCTAATTATTCTCTTAATCCAGACAATTTCTTAGTCCTATTAGAATTTTTGGCTGCTCATAATAGGGAAATGCCCCTCAAAATTGTAAATTGACATCACCTGAAGTTCAAAAGGATATAGTAAATGCTTGTGCCGTTGAGACAATCGTTGTTATTATCAAAGATATTGGCGATTCATTATTTTCTATTCTAGTTGACGAATCTCGTGATGTGTCAATGAAGGAGCAAATGTCAATTGTAATACGTTACTTAGATAACACTGGACATAGTTTTTATCTTTTATAGTGAAACCTCACAATCTTGTTGCGGTATGAAGGGGACATAGTTATCTCGTAAAGAGTGGTTCACCATAAATTGTGTACTTTTTCTTATTTTCATGTTTCAGTTTTCATTGTGTTATAAAATACAGTCGGTAGCATAATTAATCGTTAAAGGGAAATGCTAGGTGTACAAGGGTATGAATTCACATGTGGGTCCCGTCAATAAAAAAGTAAAAAAATTACCCCCACCCCTTTTGTGAGTTGTTGGTGAACCCCTAAGTTAATATACTCGCATATGATAATAATTTTATTTAAATTTCCATATGGCACAATAAAAATATAAAATAATATTTGATTAGAAACGTAATATTTATAATACATATTAAGTAATTTCTTATTAGAAGATTTTTTTTAATTCAGTTTTTTTTTCTTAATAATATGATTCTAAATTTGATTCCCTTTTTATTTTTATTTTTTTGTACTCAAAACAAACTCAATCTCTTCCCTAATTTTTCCCAATACGTATACGCTTTTGGTAAATTTTTTTCATATTATAAAAATTAGTTATTTAAGCTTAAGATGCTTGAGAGACTTGTTTTTGAGAAATGATTGGTGAAACATAGGTATCATCTACATAATAATCATTTTCAATGCTAAGTATTGATATTTATGTATTATAATTAATTAGCGGATTGGTAGCATAAAGTCAAAAACTTGGATGAACAAATAAAACTAACTACTACCTTATCCTAGTTAGTGGAGTTTTAACCAAACCCTGAAAATTAAAAATTCCACAACTTCTTTTTTACTTTTTATATACAAATTGATTGTCCTAGGTTTCTTTTTCAACGATGGATGAGACAGGTTTGGTAGGTAGAATTTAATAATATTAAAAATTAAATTTTTGTTTTTCTCTTTCTTTAATAATTTAGTATTTTAGCCATGTTTGGTTTTAATTTTTTTTCCTCAAAATTTATTTTCAATCACATATTTTATTGAATTTAGAACTTTTATCAACTTTTCAACTATTTATTTCTTCATTTTTTTTTATCAAAATTTGCTAAAAATATAATTTTTAACTCAATCAAACATGAACTTAATTTTTAATTCAAGTAAAAGTCAATAATTAAATATAATCACATATTTTATGGAATTTACAATTTTTTAACCACATATTTCATCAACTTTTTATAAAAATTAATTAAAAAAAATCTAATTATAATCTCCACCAAATATGAGCTTAATTGAAGAATTATCATTCCCGACACAATTTTACAATTTTCACAAGTACAAAATGGTTGTCATGTCAGATTTGTGCTTTAATCATTCGAAAGTCCATACCAAAACTATTTGAAATTAATGGACATATATCTCTAATTGAATTTGCTTTTCAATATTTTGAAATTATCTGAATAATAAAGTAAGTTGAGTTCCGGTACATGGAAGAAAAAGAATACCATGTCCGTTTAACTACCAAAGACCAGGAATATGAAGTAAAACCCAATACGGCAATTTTATACTGTATCCAAGTTTAAAAGCTGGTATCAAAAATCTGTATTTTAGGCCAGAAAATCTTTGTATTTACACTTGGGAATGTGATATGATATACACCACGTTCCCTGATATTAATGAATGTTTGATAAATTACAAAAATATACATAAAGTTCATAATTACATAATAATGAATTTTTTATTTCACATTTATTTTCTCAATTTAGTTCTTTCTCGAAATACACAATTAAATTAAGCCCCTATTTTGGTGGATATTAAAATAAGATTTTTAATAATTTTAATAAAAATTGATAAAATGTGTGGTTGATAAGTTATGTATCCGACTAAATGCCCTTTTTTGCACTAAAAAGGAACTCAAGCCCATTCTTAATTTCTCTTTGTAATGTCATTTCTAATATAACTCAAAAGGAGTTCGATCGACATCCATCATATTTTCATAGATGGACTAAACCCTTGTTTGATTTCCATTTTTAGGGAAAATGCTTTATGGGTGAAATACGTGTATAATTTTCATCTGCACGGGCTTGAAAAAATAAGGCTCAAACAGGGGCTAAAATTGACTTCTCGTAATCTATATATGGATATCTTCATGTGCACCGGCTCGTGGTTTAGAAAGCAATACCTTCATCTCATCAAAAATCGAAAACAATTTTTAGATTAATAAATATTTATTTACCGATATTAATAACTCTTCTAACATAATAATTTTTTCCTAATCCAGATTTTACAATAAGTTAAATTCCTTTTGAGTAAAGTTTTAATTTTTCTTAATGTTTAGTTTTAAACACGTTAGAAAATATTTCTTATATCCTTATTAAATAAGGCAAAAATGTGAACCGATTACTCTCAAAATGAATAACATATTTCAACTTTAATTGTGATAAATATTGGACTGGGTCCAAGTATTCTATTAACTAGTCACTCTATTAGACTAATCCACCAAAAGACAGGCTGCTTGAATCGTTTGCGAGCAAGTAACATTGCAAATTAATCTGGAATAGATTGACTAGCAAAATACAAAGAGATTAAAAAATATTAATGTGGAAAAGTTCTTTGTTTGAATTAGCCAACAAAACCTTTTTGGGTAGACTTGTAAGCTTCGCATCATAAATAGTTGACGAAGGGCTGGTATACCATACCGCATACTGTTTGGAGAAGCTGTTCTTATAAAAGATTAGAGTCCTCCAAACGGTCTTTCCAAGAATAATGACAAGCTTGTTACACCCCAAATTTAAATCCCCTATATTTGGAAATATTATCAATAATTTTCTTTTAAAATCATAAATGCGAGAATAATTAGATTTTTCTTTAACATAATAAACATCAATGACTTCATTTATAAATATAAAAAAATGTACTTAATAAAATATGAGAACAAAAATAAATGTTAAATTTATTACATTTCGAATTTTAGTATCAAAAGATCTATCAACCACCATTCCAAGAACTATAAAATGACAAAATCTACTGCATCATCAATACAAAACGAACAGGTAACAAAAAATTATATCCAAGGTCGTCTAATTGCTGGAAATCTCCTAGTTGAAAGTTTTGTTGGTTGAGTGTTGTCTTCAAAATACATTGGAGGAGGGTGACTATAATTAGCCAATGACGACGAATATAATAACTCATCAATAACATTTTCATTCATTGCTGCCCGGGTGGAATAATGCTACTCAAAGTTAGCTCTTCCATCGAATGCTTCTGTTAACTTATTGGCCTGCTCATAAGCTGCCATTGCATCAACCATTTATTCTTCTGCTGCAATTCTTTGTCCCTATAATAAACAAGTCCAAGATGTAAAGCAATTACAATGTCATATAATATTCCACTTTGGAAGGTTTAATCGCATAAGGAACGTATCCAGATGCAATAACTTTCTTCTTGAACTTTTTTTTATTGTTTGCATAGTCATTTCCATTAATTTTCATTCATGTGAGGGATTGTTGGAAATCTATATTAAAATTAGTTTTGACCAATTTTTAAATGATTATTTAAATGAAAATCGTTATTTGGTGAATGAGAAATTAAGTTAAATTTAAAATGTTTAAATACGCGAATTATAGAAAAATTATGTAGAATATTTTGAAATATTCTTGAACCATTTGGCACAAAAGGTGTGTCTTTCCATATGAAATATCATGATTTTTGAAATTATTATTTTTCAATAGGTATATCTCTACGTGAATAGAGATAAATTCTAAGAGTTGTCTTATTTTAGGGTTTTGCATTTTGAGACACAACTTTTCAACAACTATATGTAAACCCCAAGTGTTTGTTTTAATATATTCATTCACTTTATGATTACATTATCATAACAATGCATAATCACTTCAAAATAATTTCTAAATTTATTTTGAATCGAGTACAATATAAATAGAGTTCAAAATATCAGTAAATTTATTGGTCTACGTAATTTGGAGTGCTCCTAATGCATAATGTGGTCGTTATATTTTGGGAGATGAATTTCGAAAACTATTAATATTCGTGTGTGGCATTATCGTTTTATAGAGAAAAAGTCCAACTCTTGCTACGACGAATTCATTTTCATGCATTTCTCATTTTTACTTCATGTATTTGATTTTGGTAAGTCGAAATTATGTCCAACTTTATGCACGTAAAAAGTATGTTATTCGAATAAATTTATGCACGTTATTTTTTCACAACACTTAGTTGAGCAAGAATTACCAGCACCCTTGGTTGAGGAAAAGCCTATCGTATTTGGACCATGGGTATTGTTAGCTGTTATTTTGCGATGGGCTCAACCTGTTGTTATTCGAATTGAAGAAATTCATGCTTCTACAACTTCCTTGTAATGTGGACCAAACTTTTGGGGACAACTATGCTACATATTTGCATAACTTGGTGGAACACATAACGAGACATAGCTTTGAGATTGCGAAGAAACTTAGCAATAAAGAATTAGAGTGTCGCAGGGTCATTTTAGTTCCTGTTTGGCACACATTCTCATTTATTTTTCTCTTTTGTCATTTTAGTCACGCACTCTTGAAATAAAATAATATTACACATAAATGTAAAACTTTTTCATCAATTTTTCACCACACATTCTCCCATCAATCATTATTCCAAAATTTCTATTCCCATTAAAATGGGTGTCAAACACTCACTTAATGAGCTTTCCTTTAAGATGAACAATAACCGGATCCTTAATTTTTTTCTGAAAGTTTATTTTCAAAGTCAAATATTAATTAAGCCCCTGATGGATGGTCATTATTTGGGATTTTCAATATTTTGAATAGCGAATTTTTGGAAAATGTGTGATTAAAAAGTAGGGAAAAGTTTTAGGTTTACGTATAAAATATTTTATTGCATAAATGTGTGGTTAAAAATAAATATGTAAAAATAGGTATTTTAAAATAAAGGATTTCAAACAGGGCTGAAATCTCAAGTACTATATAATTATTCACCTTTCACTTTTAACAACTTATAAATCTAGAGAAAAAATGAAACCGAAACGAAAGCTTAGTGAGGCTACCCTAAGGATTGTTGCTTGATGTAGAAGAAAAAAGCAAGAACGCATTCTTTTCCAGAGAGAGAGTTTATTATGGCATTAAGGATAACGAGAAAAATAATGTAACCCAAGTCTCTCTTTAACACAATATATCATTTCTTGTTAAAGAGTTCATAAAGGGTGTCGCTCTGTTGCACGAACGTTCTATGAAATGAAAATGGGTTCTCACGTAATATGTTCTCTAGTTTTCGGTTGCGGGCTGAATTTTTCACGAATTAAACAAATTAATTTTCTTTTATTAAGCCAATCCTAATAGACTACTCGACTCCTTAACAAATTGGATTTTTAGTATATTTTTATAAAAATTGATGGAATGTGTGGTTGAAAAATGTAAATCTAATAGAATATGAATGAAATTAATGGTTGATTTTCCCTTAGATTTAATTAAATTTTCTAGCTAATAGGATTTATGATGTGTATTCAATTGAAACTTTTGAAAATTTTTATAGACTTTTTTTAAATGAAGACTTTGTGAATTTTGTTGACTTTTATAGATTTATATGAAATTATTGGAAGTCTTTCGTAGACTTCTATATATTTTAATTTTAAAACTTTTGTAGAACTTTTGAATTCCTTTATTTAAAATAGAATTCACAAGGTCTAGTACAACAGTGTGAAATTCTCATATGTGAGTGATGATTTTCACAATTCCCTTTTTCCTTACCATTTAATAAATTTCTTTTTTCTTTTTTAAAGAATGAAAATTTAAGTCACCATAATTCAATAAATTAGTTTTTTTTTTATATAAAATCTTATAATTTAATTGCAAAATGATCGTTTTAATAAAAACAGATTAAAAAGGAAAATAATTATAAGAGTCTTCAGTTGCTAATTTAATTTTTCAAGAAAAATGGAGATAAGTGATAAGAGAGAGAGAGAGAGAGAGAGAGAGTGAGAGATATATATAAGCAGTAGAAAAAAAATAAATTTACCCTAGAGACTTTTATAAAAGTCTTTAAAATATATTGATAATTTGAATACCCAAAGATTTAGAGACTTTCGAAAAGTTTTAATTGAATAAATCGTGACTTTTAAAGACATTTTAAAAGTCTCAATAGAATATGCCATAGTTTGATCCCCATTTTTGAGGTAAAATGTATTATGAAACACTGCTTATTTTTTTTTAGAATGGGTAATTAAAAAGTAAGGGGCTGTTCTCTTTGTATTTTCGTTTTGAGTTTTGAATTCATTTTGTGTTTTGTGTTTTGAGTGTCTGTTTTGAAAATACTGAAAATGCGTTCTTTTTGGCATTTTGAAAAATTATTTCTCAAAACATAAAAATAAAAAACGCGTTTACTTTGAAATTTTGAGAATATTTTTTTTTAAATATTTTATTCAAGAAATCTAATTATTCAATAAATTTTAATATTTTAATGTTAATATAGTATTAAATAACATATAAATTTTGAAGTTGGTGAATTTTGAAATATTTTTTTTAGATATAAAAAACACAACCTAAATTAAATTTGGCAAAATCCTTGTTTTTGTCCTTATATGTAATTTGTGACAAAAATTAACTAACATCAAGTCACAACCAAACCTAATCAAGTTGTAAAAAAATGGAGCACTAATCTCATGTTGATATTATAATAAATATTTTGAAATCAATCTTATCGAATTCATGTTAATTCTCACAATTCTTGCCAAATACAATTTTGATCCCCTAAACACGATGACTATCATCAGTGATAATAAATAACATTACTCCTCGATTATAGATAAACACAAGTAAAAAGGAAATATAAGCACATAGACTTTAGAAAATGCAATGATGTCGGTCTATTGCAACATATCTCTTCAAACCAGAATTCAAGTTTCAATCTCTTGCAAAGTAAATTAGAAAAAAGTAAAGTACGATTACACTATAATACAAGGATATATGCAAATCCAAATTTATGAATCTCTTAACTTAAATCATTTAAACGCTATATGCAGCGATTGAAGAAACTATGTCACACATAGCCACCTGTCATTGCCCTTCGCACATTGGATTCAAACATTTTCGGGTTATCCCTCAACACTGCAGCTGCATCAAGATTGAGAGGTCCTCGTGAGTAGGAAATGGACCATATACAAAAGAAAGGTACCATCTATTCTTGACAAAAAATTCCACACTAAAAAAGTAAAACAAAAATTAGATCAAATGTGAGAGGAATTAATGAGATTCATAGCAAAATTCAGCTGAAAATTGCTTCAAAGACCATATTGCACTTAAGTATATAAACAAACTTTCAAGAAATGTACAGATCAGCCATGGCAGATGGTAAAAAATGCTGAAAAACAGCAAAATGTCTAGTAAGTGATAGGAAAACATTTTTCGGCTTGCTTATTCAAGAAAATACTCAAAACTATATTAAACATCAAGCGAACACTCGAACAAGAGCAATGGATCACCGACGAACGGACAAGTACAAAGGCGGGAGTGTTGGGCCACAATCCCATAAGCTTCTAATTGTTAGGAAATACATGACATGTTGCACTATTAAAGCCATCATGCGTGCCAAGCAAGGTCCACAAAAGAATAAAGAAATCAGCACCATGTGTAAGTGAAGATAATTAGCAAGTTAACAAAAATTTAACACGAGCAACAAGTCTTCCTCCCTAATTCACATAAGAAAACCCACCATGGTCTAGGCATGGAACAAGGCAGCGCCATGCCTTAGCCAATGATCATCTCAAGTGGTTGACAATTACCACCAGCCAAGACCAGAACAAAGGTGGAAGATTTGACTTCTGCATACCCACCCCCAATCCCCACACACACCAAGAAGAGTAAAGAAAGCAGTTTAACTCATTTACTAAATTCATTAAATTGGTAGGAAAAAGAGAGTGACAAGAACACTGATTTACCTTTCTAAAAGAGCCAAGCATCAAAGATATATTTCCGCTTTCAATCAATGCAAAGACCCTTGAATTCTCCAACTCAACAGCTCTTCCATATATTTGAAACACAAAGGAGTTTATTCACTCAGCAAATCAATGTCATATGAGTCACCTAAATCTAAAATGACAGTAATCAAGTAATGCTATGGTCATGGTAATGGCAACATAAATATAAGTAGAAAATTATAAAGCATCATTCATAATTATGAGGCTGAGCATGGAGCAATGAAGATTAATAATAATATTACACAATGAATACATGGAAGCTCTGAAGATTGGAAAAATGGAAATTAAGTGAAATTCTATTGAAGCTCGCAAAGGCTGATTTAATAACTTTAGTTTCATGGTCTCAAATCAAGGTTTATCCCGATCTGATAATCCCCTTCCACTTTATAATGGTTGGAACATTAATAATGTGTTGCAAAAAATTACTTCACTTTCTAACATGAAGTACCAGATGACAAAAAGATTAATTCACATTCAAACAAATAATGACTATTTATAAACACTGGAGGAGGAACAAAATGACCTTGAGAGCAGCAGAAAACATGCCCATTCGCTGGTAGGTAAGACCCAAGGCCTACAAAAGCACAGGAGAAGGAAAAAAAGAGTAAGAACTAGAAAACAACAGCCCATCAAGAACCTAGAAAGTAAACATCGCTACAATAGTAGACGGTAAGGGTAAGTACTTTATTTAGATGTTCAGTGCAAGGGTAGACCATGCAGGAAAAAAAGTAATAACCATATACATCTAAACACACTTACTGGTAAGTACAAGAAGCCTGTGGTATGTTATATTCACCATCCAAAAGATGTTGAACCAACAATTATAATGAATTTATCACTTGCTTAAATGTCCATTTACCAGCATAATATAAACATGGAAAGTTCAATGAGGTACAGGAATTACCCTGATGAGCCGGATCGTATTTCTTTACATTCTCAACAGAATCATAGATCAAGCTAAAACCAGTTGATTTTCCTCCACCAAAGCGGGTCCTGAACTTGAACACAAATATGGCATTTGGATCTTTCACTCCATACATCCTAGCCAATTTCTCCTTCAACTCGGCCTACAATGATGGCTACGACAGGTAAAACTAAAAGAAATTACAAATGTTTACCCAAAGCCAAATTAAAATTGCCAAGTAAATGTGAGTAAAAAATTAAACTTAAAAAAAAAATCGAGCAGAAAACTTGCTTTTGGCAATCAGAAACTTAATACTAATAATCATCAACTAAGAACAAAAATAAATCTATTTATTCATTTATTCATTTTCTGACTGAAAAAATTGATCATGTTTTGCCTGATATAATTGTCTGTGATAGTGGATGAGGTTTTGCCTGATATAATTGGTTTTGTGATTGAAAAAATTATTTCACAAATCTTACGGATTGCTCCAACAAGTCCAGCCGATTTCAGATGAAATTGAGGCTGACCCATGGTAGAACTAGATGTACCGGTTGAGAGAAATGTTGTGGTGGTGCTCCACGATCGAGAGGGTGGCCGGATTTGGAAGTAATTGGGAAAAAATCGTGACTGTGCTCGCGGTTTTGAATGGAAATTGGAGCTATTTCCAGCGGTCTGGTGGGCCGCCGATGGTCGAAGGTTGTAGAGGAAGGTGAGGTGATGCCGGTGGTGTGGGGGTCCGACGACTTAGGTGGCGGGTGGTGGAAGTTATTGATGGAAGAAGACGATGGTAGCTCAAGAAAGAGGAAGAAATTGGGGGAAATGAAAAAGGATGCCGTTTTCCGCGTTTTCAATTGGTCGAGTGTTCTGGAAGAAAACGCTCAAAACGTCAGACGTTTTGAGTTTTCAGTTAAAAAAAAAAAATTGTTTACAAAAATTCATTTTCGAAAACGAAAAAGAGAATGCATTTTCAATGTTTTGAAAAATCGAAAACAGAAAATGCCTTGAAAACAGCAAAGAGAACGGCTCCTAAGATTTTTTAAAATACGTTTATAATTATTTTATGAGAGAATGTATAGTGGAAAATGAGTTTTGAAAAAATGTATTATCGAAAAAATGAGACTCAAACAAAGGCTATATCAATACTTTTAGAGAGTTTCAAAAAGTTTACATTGAATACCCCTAAAATTTTTATATTCCAAAAAGTCTTTAAAAGTTCCAATTGAATATTAGGGTTTATTTTAGCTTCATTTTTTAGAAAATATATTTTGCAATAGTAATTTTTTAAATAATGTATGATTAAAAATTAAAAAAATTGAATTTACATAAATTATTTTAGAGGAAATTACAAGAAATATTCACTTTCACATGGTCATTTGTAAAAATGTCCAAAATTTGTTCAACATCCATTTTACAATAATTTAGACCAAAATACTATTGTTAACAATTTATAATTCCATACTAAAGAAAAAAATGTGCATACAAATAAAAATTTTGTTGGCCAATAAAATTTTGACACACAACCTACCATACATATTTTAAAAGTACACATATCAAATCACAATAAATATTATTTTTCTCATTGACACATGTCTTAAATATTGAGAACTACATTTCAAATGTCAAAAACTTTAAATATGTAGAGAACTCCCATGTTCGAAATGAAATCTCGTTATCAAGATAAATATGATTCAAATATCGATAATTGAATACATCGTTAATTTTAAAAGCAATTTAAAAATCTATAAAAGTCTAAATAGAATATGCCACGGCTTAATCCCTATTTTTGGGGTAAAATGTATTATGAAATAGTGTTTTTTTATTTTTAGAATCTGTAATTAAAAAATAAGGAAAGTTTTTTGAAATACGTTTATAATTATTTTATGAGAGAATGTATAGTTGAAAATGAGTTTTGAAAAACAATGTATTCTCGAAAAAATGAGCTCAAACAACGGTTATATCAATACTTTTAGAGAGTTTCAAAAAGTTTACATTGAATACCCCTAAAATTTTTATATCCCAAAAAGTCTTTAAAAGTTCCAATTGAATATTATGGTTTGTTTTAGCTTCATTTTTGAGCAAATATATTTTGCAATAGTAATTTTTTAAATAATGTATGATTAAAAATTTTTAAAAATTGAATTTACATAAATTATTTTAGAGTAAATTACAAGAAATGTTCACTTTCACATGGTCATTTGTAAAAATGTCCAAAATTTGTTCAATGTTCATTTTACAATAATTTAGACCAAAATACCATTGTTAACAATTTATAATTCCAAACTAAAGACAAAAATGTGTACAAATAAAAGTTTTGTTGGCGAATAAAATTTTGACACACAACCTGCCCCCCACATATTTCAAAAGTACACATGTAAAATCACAATAAATATTATTTTTCTCATTGACACTTGTCTTAAATATCGAGAACTACATTTCAAATATCAAAACTTTAGATATGTAGAAAACTCTGAAATCTCGTTATCAAGATAAATATTATTCAAATATTGATAATAACTTTTAAAACTTCGAAAACGTCATTTTAATATAATTTCTTATGGAAGCTACTTCTTCTTCTCCAAATTCGTGACAAATTGAAGAAAAAAATTTGTTTCATTTTTCATTAAGAGTATAATAGACAATTTATTAAATCTGATAATATTTTTGAAATTGAACATTTTCAATTAATAAATATAGAGCTAGATATTTTTATAAATTCTTCTTTATTTTATCGAGAAAATGTGTAGTCAAAAATAAATTTGGAAAAAAATAGATTTTAAGCTAGTAGTTTCGCTTTCTTTATTTGCCAAAAAAAATACCCCACCCCCGCCGGGGTACTTTTCGAATTGGCCACGTCAACATGACCATTTTTCACTTTGATCAAAATTTTTAACCATTCACCACAATGGTCTTTCAATGCGTAAAAGATAAAATTACTCTTATAAATATATTATATAATTACAAAAACATGGTATTGTTTAAAAGACAATAATACCATTTTTAAGTTATAAAGAATTTCAAACACTTAAAATTTCAAAATCAAACCACTTTCTTTATCTGTCTACTCCAACACAGATAAAAATTATTTCATTTTTCATCTATTTCAAAGCTAAAAATCTCATAAATTTATCAAACGCTTAACAAGAAAATATTGTTTATAGCCATCACTCGGAATCGGTAAATATTTTCATTAACTTAGTAAATTATTTTAATCTTCAAATCTTATCTCGACATAGGCAAATAAAAATTTACGATCTATAATTTTTTAACAAAAAAGAGAAAAAAATTCATGTGTATGTATATTTCAAACTGAAATACAAATTCATCTCGGTAGTTGGAAACAACTTTTTTACTCATTTCCCCCCTTAATTATAATTTTTTTTAACAAATTATGTTTTCTAATACAGATATAGGATTGACTGTAGTCCTAGTTTATTACTTTGTTGAATTTGAAATGGATGAAAATGGTTGATAGGTCTGGAAATGGATAAGTGAAAGACATGATGTGATTGCAATTGTGAGGACATCGAGTACATCATATGCACAAATGTACCATGATATACAGAACAAACTCAACATTGGTCCCTCTGAGTACGACATGTAATTGGGATTTTAGCGAAAAAGAATGTCCACGAAAGTGAACACGAAGATCCTGATGGAAGGGATCGTAATGTGAATGATTTTTAGGACACAATGTAGATAACTCATGAGGATGATGTGGTTATTCTCAATGCAGTTGTTCTTCACCATGATCTCACTGTTACACACAGAATTCCCTTGATAATTAAAGATAATGAGAATGAAAATAAATTTGCAAATGAATATTTGATTTCTTTATCTCGTCGGAGACATGAGTCGGGTGGGAGCTTACAGCCCGAAACGAGTACGCAGACCTCTAATTATTTGCGTGTAGTTCCTGATGATGAAGATTTTTATGTCGAACAACTGTTTGAAACAAAGAAGGATTTGCAGGAAGCTGTGCACTGGATTGCTTTGAAACACAATTTTGAGTTTAAAGTGAAAAAATCAAACAAGTCGACTTACACAGTTATCTGTATTGACGACAACTGCTATTGGCGTTTGTGAGCGACGAAAATGGACACGAATGGGTTCTCTGTAATTCGTAAGTATGAACATGAACATACTTGCGAAGTGAGTATTCATTGAAATGGTCATAGGCAAGTCCGAGCATTGTTAATTGGTCGACAAATAATGCACAAGTTTTAGGACTCATGAACAATGTACCGATCTTCGGACATTATTAACGACGTCTGTCAAGAGTACAAGGTGGTAATAAGCTATCAGAAGGCCTGACAGGTCAAAGAATGCGCATTGGATGACTTAAGTTCCACTGAGAAGAGTTATGCTAAATTAGTCCGATATTGCTATAATATAGGAAAGACTATCCTGGATTGGAATTTTATTGAGAAAGAGGGAGAGAATCGCTTCAAGTATTTCATCATGGACGTTGGACAATGCATTCGAGTATTTCGAAACGTGATACGACCTGTAATTTTAGTCGACGTTACAACATTTAAGGCTATATACAAAGGCAAGTTGATAATTGTAACATGTCAAGATCCAAACATCCAAATTTACCCACTTTCATTCGACATAGTCGATGGAGAGAATGATCTAGCGATGCGTTGGTTCTTCACGAAGTTGAAGGAAGTAATTGGGGACATCGAGAACCTTGCATTCATAACTGATCAAGGCAGTCAATAATAAATGGTATCGCCGAAGTCTTTCCCGAGGCACATCACAGTTATTGTATATACCAAATACAGGGCAACCTCAAGACTAAGTATTGGGGCAGAGGCATTGTTGCATTATTTAGGAGAGTTGTAGAGGCTTACAATTTTGAAGAGTTTGAAAAGTTCTACATCACGATTATTGTATGTACCATATATAGGGCAACCTCAAGACGAAGTATCGGGGCAGTGACATCGTTGCATTGTTTAGGAGAGCTGCAGAGGCTTACAGTTTTGACGAGTTTGAAAAGTTCATGGTCGAAATAGAAAGTAAATCACATGCTGCATGAGATTATCTAATAGAAATGGAGATCGAACATTGGGCACGATCACATTTTCCAAGACGTTGATACAACATGATGACATCAAACAATGCAAAGTTACTTAATGCATTATTCAAGAAAGATCGAGAGTTACCAATTCTCGCAATGATTGAGCAAATTCATAACAAGGTGCAGCGTGGTTTCATGACCAACGTGAGGAATCAAAAAGTTGTACAAGTGTGCTAACTCCGGCTCAAGAAGATAAACTATTCAAGACTTTAGAGGTGACGAGAAATGTATGGGTGAAACCACTGGATCAGTTTCGCTTTTCCATGAGATGTGCACTTTATATCGGATACATCGTGGACTTGAATGATAATACATGCACGTGCAGAAAGTTTCAGTTGCAGAGTTTTCCATGTGCGCATGCAGTGGTAGTGGCTATGCATAAAGGATTTCCACCACACACCTTATGCAATTATTATTACATGGTTGATGCTTGGATAACATCGAATGTCGAAACAATATTTCCTCCGCCAAATGAAACTGAGTGGAAAGTTCCCGACCATATTCTCCTACTTAATAATTTTTTGCACCCAAAGTCGGACCACACACTCCTGGAAGTAGACGTACATCTAAAATACCATCCACTGGAGAATTTTCCCAATTTTGTAAGTACCGCAGGTGCGGCACAATAGGGCATACTCTTCGATTTTGTAAAAGTCAAATTCCTCTACATAACAATTCAATGATGTGTAATCTTTATATCATTGATTATAATTTGTATGTTGCATAATAATTATCATCGTTAAATATTCAATTAAATATTTCAGTTACATTTACTTGCAATTGCTTATACAGTCAAATATGCTCAGAATTAACAAGTTACATCTTCATTGTTCACCAAAAAGGAAATAGAACAAGGCAAAATGAGTAAAAAAGGACCAAAAGTGTACAAATTTGTGAACCTGGGGACCAAAATGCATAAGTTTCGAAAGTTAAGGGATATTGGATGCAAATTTTCTTTTCCTTTCATTTTTTTTTTCTTTTCTTTTCCCTCCATTTTACATGAGTTTTACAATATTTACAATTATTTGATAAATAAATGAACAATTAAATAT